>SNQJ01S0057775.1:0-21812 GCA_010110895.2 Picea sitchensis
CATGTTATCGATTGGACTGTGATTCAGGTGGAACCAGAAGGTGTCCTGCAAGTACATCTTGTACGCATATTGGACAGGAAAAGAAAACAGTTTCGAAATCGAGCTATAGTGCTTGTAAAGGTCCAGTGGACTTGGTACGGTCCTGAGGACGCGACATGGGAGCATGCAGATGTTATGTGGGCAGAGTACCCGCACCTTTTTGAAAATTTTGAAGAACTTGCAGATGCGATGTAAAGTTGCACCGAGGACATTGCAAAAATAAGGGGAGGGGGATTGTAGTGTCCCCAAGGCCGAGCCCTGTTACAGATCATGATATATGCAATGAATTGTAAATGTGTTTTATAGGCTGGTGATCCAAGTTTTGTATAAGCTGGAAGGCTTATGTGGTTGTTAGGCTAGGAAGCCTAAATGTTTGAGGGCCAGGAGCCTGCTATTGTACTTGTATGTATGCAGAATAATCAATAAAAAAATATAAACACCGCCAGGTGCAGATCGACCACGATGAATGAGTGAAGGGGGACTGAGCATCCACAGAGTGGGCAAGGAAATAGGGGCTGGAAGGTGGGAAAGGGGCTGAGTGATGAGCCTAGGGGCTTAAACCTGGAAATAATATTTTAATATTGTTTCAAAAAGATATGTGCATCATATGTTTTTATCTTAAGTCCTTTTGGAAGGACACATGATTTCCCAAGTGGTGGGAGGAACACGTGCTGGTGGAATGCATGCAGTTCCATGGGTGACAAGTGTTAACCTTGGTGCATGCGAATAAAACAACCAGGGTGAGCCGTGAGAAGGGGGAATTCCCATTTCCACCGGATTTTCTGAATGGGTATGGAGCTCTGAGCAGTATGACTAACCCGACTCTTGTAGAGAACCTTAGGGAGACCCTGTGACTCGAATGTCTATGTTTGTTTCTGAGAAATCCCGTGCGTGTAAACCTAGCCTATGAGAAGCCTGTGTTGAATTCGGGGAAGAGTCTTTGCTTGTTCGGGAAAGCTGAGCGAGCCTATGCGAGCATTCCCTGTCCCGAAGCCATGACTGTGAAGCCATCCTGTGATTGCCGAACCAGTTTTTGGAAAGCCTATGTCGGTTTTCCTGTGGGATTGTTGAGACTACGCAGTACTGGACTGCGGGAGGCTTGTTGGTCTGTGAGCGACTCCCTCCAAGTGAGAGAGTGCACAGAGGAAGGAGGGAGCTCTTGGAAGGAACCCTGTAGCTGCCACAGAACCCGTAGACTTCTGGTCTGGTTTGTTCCTGTAACCCAAGGTAAGGGAGACTGGCAGTCGAAGGACTGTCCAGGTGACAGAGAAGGTGCACTCTCCTGGGGTGTGACAGGCATGTGGGGAATGAGGGTCTGTGGGCAGTGAGCGTGGGAGATTCTTGGGAGAGCATTCTTCCTGGTGGTTGTGTGTGACTGAATTCCCTGTAACATCAGCCTGAGTCTGGATTCCTTGCTCTGGGGTGGAGCTCAGTCCCAGCTCAGGGGTGACCCACTGTTGAGTTGAGGAGCAGTGCGGTCTATGGTTGGGAGGTTCGTGGAAGGCCTGCATTTGGTTGGTGGATTTCTCCACTGTCACAAGATAAGTGTTCAATTATATTTTTACCACATTTTATCATGACTGTACTGGATCTGTTATCATGTTTTCCGCTGTGTAAATGAATTGATGTTGAAAGCTATGGATTTTCTACTTATAACAGTAACTATATGTTTATTCTGAGAATTAAAATGTATCTCTTTGCTGTTACGCATGTGATTATACAATTCTGTATGTTTTATGTAAAATTCCATGTACAGATTGGTTAGCGAGAGGTTTGAAAGCCTCGGTAGTGAAAAAGGTACACTACATCCACTCTCATTTTGTGCCGAAAATAATCCGGATCATACCCACTCTTCGTATTTATCTCAAAAACATATTTGGTGCCAACACACATTGTCCATCAAATCATCCATGCTTGGTAAAGGAGATATATTTACGGATGTGATCTTATTCAATTCTATACTATATGTACACATTCTACACTAACCATCCTTCTTTTGTGTAATCAATATTGAAACCATACACCTCATACTTTCCATGACCAATATACCTTTGAAAACAACTATGCTACCTATCAATTAAACTTTAATCTCTTCATCGAACACATCTTATACACAACTTGATAACAACATCATGCCCAAAATCAAGTCTATGTAATGCAAAATTCTCCTCTTAGGTGACAATCCATTGGAATTGTCATTTTGCATAATGTCTACATACTCCTCTAGCAAATATTCCATGTCCTAAAAAATTTCATGTTTCCAAGAGATTTCAACTTCATCATTGTGTTGTATGCCTCACTCAATTTTTCTCTAAATAACATCATAGCATTCCTTCATTTCTTTAACCATTCTTAGGAACTTTGCAAACACTAGAAACACTTCTCTAGGGTCTTCATCCTTCAATGGAAATAATTGTATCGTTTCATCATCCTTCTTGATGGGATAATCATTTTTTCTTCTATCATGTATTCTTCATCTGTCAAATTGTCATAGTGTTTACATTAGAAAATGGAAATCTATTATGAATATAAATAATGCACGCATGTGCGTGCATGCACGCGTGCACGCACACACACACACACGATCACGACCAAGATATACACCAAATTGATGTATGAGACCCCCATTTTTGCGGGACAAGGGACCCCCTCCACACAACGATTTGATTGCTAAAGTCTACGTAGGTATACATACTCTACCCCCTTCTGGATTTGAACATGTGACCTCCAAGGAGGAAACACATGTTCTTAACCATTATGCCCACTTAGGTTGTGTGTGTGTGTATATATATATATATATATAGAGAGAGAGAGAGAGAGAGAGAGAGAGAGAGAGAGAGAGGACTTTAGGGTACAATGTAAATCAAAGGTAATCATCAAAAGTTACAGGGTCACCATGGGCATACAAATCCATCACCCTCATTCATCTTTTTCATATATGCATACATACATACATACTCACATACATACATACTACGGAAAAACCTTTATATTCGATATTTCAAGTTTAAAATCAAAATATAAAGTGGACTACCTTTTCAAGCTCAAAAAAATAAAATAGTCTTATGACTATCCTGCTTCTATACTAGCATCTGTTCTATCACTACATATTACAATCTTATATATATACATACATACCATTCATTTTGTGGAGCTCGAAATATGTGCTCACAAGAATTTGTGAAGGTTAGGACTTGTGGAGGTTGTCCTAGCTTTCCAAATCAGTGTCACCAATTAACCATCATGTCTAGGGATGGTAGATTCTACAAGAAATAAAATGGTCACTAATATAGAATAAATACTAAAATTGAAAAGATAAAAGATAAATTTTGGCAAAACATGCTAAAAACAAATCTAGATAAGGAACAATTGAAGGTTGAAATTAAGTAAAGCTAAGATGAATTAAAGAAAAAGATCAAAAAAGAAAAGGAAGAATCAAAATTATCCATACTTCAAATACATCTATTGCTTGTCAATGTGAGAATATGACCCAACCAAAAAGTTATTCTTCTCAATTCACCCACAATCACCATCATGATCCTCCAACCACTACCATAGAGCATAATAACCGACCAAGGTACATTCAACCATTAAGCATGAAGGTCTAGTTGTTGAGATTTAATGGAAATGAAAAATAGAGCATGGAATGGATAAACAAGGTAGAAGAATTTCAACATACATAACATTCAAAATGAATGAGAAAAAAACAAAATATCATCCAAGCCCTTCAATGGCTTAGCATACAAATAGTACATGTGGTGGAAATCTCCAATGCCACATCTCGGTCAACTTACATATTTTTAAAGACATTATTTAAAAGATTCCAAGGCATACAAGAAAAACATTTTTTTGGCAAAACTTTAGAGATTACAACCAAAAAGATATGCAAACAAATACATGCATGAATTTGAAACACTTGTGACAAGAGTGTCTGATTTATCATGAGATTGATATAGATTGACGTGTTCATGTTAAAGCCTCACACAATAGATGCATGATATTAAAACCAAGGAAAAATATATACATAAGATAAAAATGGTGGAATTGAAACGAAGTATCTCATACCAAAAATAAGACAATGTTTATTTGAGTCAAACATCCTCCCAAACCACAATTACTAAAAAAAATCAAGATATCTTTCACTACATCAATGAGAGGGAAGTAAACAAAGTCTAGAAGCTCAAATATGAAAGAAGGTAATTGTATGGAATATGGAGAGAAATGGGATCTAAGTCAAAATGAAAGAAGGAAGATATTTAAAAAAAACATACAATTATAAGGGCGAAGAAAGAGGATGACTTAGATATTGGAATTGAAGAAACAGAAAAAGACAAATCATTACATCATTGCAAATTTATAAATGGGAAGGAAGTGGAAGTCCTAGATTTATAAAATAAAATCACCTATGGGTTGAAATTAGAATATGATAACGATGAAGCCATGCCAAAAGTATCATCAACCTTAATCTCCCTCTCCCAATAGAAGAGGAATGAAGGAAAAGTGCTTCAAGAAGAAACTATTACTCGAAAAGAAAAAAACACAACCTAAATTATGTAAAATGTATTCCACATCCCCTAAGGAATGTTCATAATATTTAAGACATAATAAAATAAGGAAGCAACCCTAGAATTTCATTTGCAACCATGATAGAAAAGTTGCAACCCATAACCCTAAAGCTCAAAGGAATTATAAAAAGTAGGGAGGTAATGGTATTGGTAGATCTTAGCAGTAGTCATAACTATGTAGACATCAACTTCACTAATAATTTAAACCTTTTTTTGTATATCCTACCAAGGATGTAAATGTTATGATAATTGATAGACAAGAAATAAAGGAGGTAGAAAGAGGTGATCAAAATTCTATACAAATGAAAAATCTGGAACTAAATAAAGGGTTCTATGCTTTACTTCTATATGGAATATATATGATATCAAGCGTTGAATGATTGTTTCATCTAGGAAGTTCCATCACCAATATAGAAGAACATTTCATTGAATTTTATGCACAAAAACAAAAAATTAAGTTACATGGCATTGAAAGCCTATCTTACAATCAAGGCGATTCACAATTAATAAGAGAAGGTCAATGAAATAGACAAAAACGAAATCAAAGGACATTGGAAAATCAACTCAATTATTCTAACCTTAAGGTAAGAAGAAAGTGTTATATGAATGAGCGTTAAGGTTTCATGTTACACAACGAGGTCAAAGAACTTCAAAGTGTGATTAACACTCTACAAAGAAACCGTACCAAAGGTCAATATCAAATGGAGAATAGGGTCAAACCCTTGCAACGAGATAAAGATAATGCCTCAACAAGACATGCTCAATTGTAGGAATTCCTAATAACTATGCTCAATTGTAGGAATTCCTAATAACT
Source organism: Picea sitchensis (assembly GCA_010110895.2). Classification (NCBI taxonomy): domain Eukaryota; kingdom Viridiplantae; phylum Streptophyta; class Pinopsida; order Pinales; family Pinaceae; genus Picea; species Picea sitchensis. The sequence goes on from SNQJ01S0057775.1 coordinate 5,419, forward strand.
ATGCTTTGAGGACAAAACATTTTGAAGGGAGAGCCAATGTTTTGAATATAAAATTATATATATATATATATATATAGGAACACAAAACTTTAGGGTATCATGTAAATCAAATGTAATTATTGAAAGGAACAATTCTATGTGAAGGGTCACCATGGTTATATGTCACCTTCAATCGTGTGTGTGTGTGTGAACTTAACATTTATAACAGAAGCATCCATGGGGATGACATCCATGGGGGGCACTAAGTAAAAAAAATGTTCAAAAAGTATTTCCCTGCATGAACTTATAAAAAATATTCTTATTCTTAAAATTTAATACATCCTTCTCTTATTTCTCTAGTCCCCTAGTGGTAAATCAATTTATAATTATTCATGGTACCTTGTGAAAATTTTATAAATAATTCAAATGTGTTTTCTTAAATTTTAAAGTTCTCTACCCAACAATGGTTGTCTTCACTAGAGCAACAAAGTGGGTCACCAACATGTTAGACTACAGTTGTGAAATAAACTACAATAAGGGCAAGGAGAGTGTGGTGGTCGATGTTTGAGGTGATACAAACTCTAGTTGAGGTGATTTTTGCATTGATGGAAATCTTTTGGTGTGTAGAACAACATTGAGGGGCTAGGAGCTAAGATCACAAAGTTTTGACCCCAAAAAGTGTTGTTTGATGCCTCAAACTAGCTCTCGAAGGTTCTAGACCCCAAATCACTAGAATAGGATATGCCCTTAAAATGGGCCCTGCAAGCCAAATTTTCCACCCAAAAAGTACCAATATAGATGACAATTCATATAACGATCCATTCTAGATCAAAATCATTGCAGTGTTGAAGTATTCTTCGAATCCTTATTGGGATTTTCATTTCTCAATGTACAAAACAATGGATGTGAATAATTTGATGGACTGGTATTGTTCACAAGAGATGGTATTTTGTTATATTAGGATGATCTTCATATGCTATGTTTTATCCATGTCAAACCAAGATCCTCCTTGAAAATGGTTGAACAATTACCAAGAGTAGGATCAAGCTCTCCTTCATATCTAAATTGGCATCAACCTCCTCATTATTGAGAATGGAAACATTCCATTTTCCTCTACTCATAAGAATGGTGGTGGGAACCTCTCTAGACCATTGATTTATTTGTGATCCAATGGTGTTGGGGTTAAATGACCTGTGTCTAATGGGAAATCTATTTGCACATGACATGTTTCTATTTGTGAATTTGATCACATCAAAATGTTCTCATAACTTCTCTCCCTTTGATGGACACAAGGCTCTTGTTAGGCCTTTGTGCCTCCCAAGAACCCTATTATCTATGCCAAAACAAGTCTTTTAATGGTTAAAATAAATTATATTTCTTGTAATTGTTACCAGAACGCATTGGGGTGTTACCATATATTTGCAACCATGCTTCTGATGCGCTACTCTGATCCCTTCAACAATTCAACATTCACCACTCTTGGCACAATTGGAGTCCTTAGAAAATCCAAGAGAAAATCGAATAATATAAGACCACGGGATTAACAATCCCAATGGTGTATTCCCAATAGACTATCAATCAACACGATTTTAGAAGGAAGCCTCCTCCACAACATACATCAAATCTCGATGACGTACAACTAAATGTGTATCGGGTTAGTTCTCCCTTGCACATATACCATGATCCTGATAGGGAATATACACATACATTCATTCTCGACAAAACTTAAAATTAATGCCAATGAACATGTTTTCATTTCAACATAGATTTAAACAACTCACTTTGGATCTGCTTCCAAATGTATTTGTTCATTCATGAAAAGACTCAGACTAACACCACCAATTCTACCATAGTGACTTATTAACATTCATTCAATCACCTTCAATCTTGCAGGAAACAATGAGGTGTTATCGGAATAGTCACTACAAGATTTAGCAAACCCTCTCTTCTACACAAACAACTCTAGTTTTGGCTAGCTCTGTAATTGGAATCTAACTAGATTTTGTATACACATGCTTCCACACATACACAGTTTCTACGCAACTTCACAACCATTTCCTTCTCAATTTTACATGTGTGACTGGAACTTGCTTTCTCGTGCCGAATTCCCAAATCTTCCAATTACTCAATACTTCACGATTCCAACGATTTGTGATCCAGACTTCTGCGATATTGATGCTTTGAACTTCATTTCGACCTACGACTTCTAAATCAGTTGGTTATGCCTTTATCATTGTTACGTCTATTCCACACTTCCACCACGTGACTCAATTACCACCGTTGGTATTCTAGTTGATCAATGCGCACAATTTTGTCTTGTTGTTTCTTGGATTTCCTCCGTCCCTTTGAAGTTCATAGGAGCTTTGACCCACTTCTCCTCGATCTTGTCCATCTTCAACAAGACTATGTCATTCACCCATCCTTTACATAGAGACTCACATTTCACTGTAACCACACACACATTAACTTATCATAACATATGTTCCCATATTCTGAAGGGTTCGACTATCACCTACAATCGTCTCGATCGTTCTTTGACAACTATCCTTGATTCTTTATTAACATGATTAACATGTGTAACCCAGATTTATCCATTTAATTGTGTAATTAATCATTCACACACATTAACGTATTAAATGATGAACATAGCGGCATACATAGTTTGGAGGTATAAACACAAAATTTGCATTAATCAATTCCTGTACATATATCCTCTGTAAGATCAATGTTTATCTCCTAGTTCCTACCTCTCTATTGGCCTGGTTTCACACAGTTTTGGCCGTTTCTTTGCCTTGACCACTCTCTCTAATCCATTCCCAAAGGCTTACACAAATACTTGGAAGTTAAAAACCTCTAGATCTAACAAATCTCTAATTGAATCCACAAAACTTGCAACTAATTACGAGTAATAGGATTTAACTTTATAAACTATCTTGACTTGCTCTATCTTCTTGATTACATGCATACAAGGATCAATAAGATCGAATCCTCCATACTTAATAAAAATCCACACTGCCCAACTAATTGCTTGAATAAGAAATTTACATGGTAATTAGGAAAACAAACCCTATCCTTCTACAATCATACAAAATTGAATTAAGGGAACCCACTCCCTTTGGTAAAGGTTTATTCCACCTTCTTGAGGTCAACAATTGACTATGAAGAGATGCTCCTGCATCACCCTTTCTCAAAGTCTTTGTGTGACTTCAAAATCCCTGAGTAGGAGTAAGAACTATCCATCCACTCATGGATTTGACGACTCTGAAGGTCTTAAGGGCCTTAACACAAGATTCATTGAGATAATTCCCAGTAGAATCATCATTCATCGATTTGAAAATCATCATTTGAACAATGGACATTATATCACTCTAGGGCCTCTTCCTCCACACTTTATTTCTTTGCATTGTTATGTACTCTCATAATCAGAGGTGGGAAATCCATTGCTACAAGTTGCAAGATGTGAGGTTCTTATTTAATAGATGAATATGTGATGATTCCACATGAGGGGGAAATTGATAGCTACATAGAGAAATTCAAGTCCAACTTTCGTAAAGGTAACCTAAAACAATGATCTCTATTGTTGCAACTACCCCTCACTTCAACGATATGGAAGATGCCATAAGCTCATTTTTAACTTCCTCCCACGTGTGCATTTTCTTATTCACTTATGCATTCTCTCTAGCCTTGATACGATAAGGCTATGGTATCCTAGTAATAAATATACCTAGAAAATACCCTCGTATGACCACATTTGTTGTATTTATATATGGTTATGTTGTTGGGTGGTTCAAATCATAGTTACCAAATTCGGTCGAATTGGAAAAAACATTCAAAATTTTGGGGATTCAGTTCGGTTTGAGGATTAATATTCGATTGACCATTGCTTCCATCCTCATTTCCAACACTCCTCTTCAAACACGTTGATGTAGATGTATCTTTATTCCCATTTAGTTGCATTTTCTCTTGGGCCATAATGTTGTCTATGTATGATTTTGACCATTTTCCTTTCTAGTTTCCCCATCATGGATGGACACACGCATCCCAATTGATGCTCTTCATGTGACATTTATGAATTTCACTAAGTCTTGCTAAGAAATTCCTATCAAATTTAGGCCCTCCATGTATCGATCTACAATATTAATCACATAACCTCCTCCCAGCTTGACACTTAACTAAACAGGAACGTTGAATTGGAGGCGAAGGTGGAAATGCACATCAATCAATTGGATAAGATCATTTCCAACCTCAACATGCATTATTATTGTTATAAAAAAAGAGGATCACAAAGAATACAATAAAAACAGATGCGAAAATAAAACACAGAAGATACACAATACAGTAGAGATACATATATATGTGGTTCACCTAATGTGGGCTACTTCCACCAGAGAAATTTCCAGTCCTTCCTTTATTATTATCCAACAAATGAAGGGATACAACCTACAACATACCTACTATAACTTCCTCTTTTTTTCTCACAGTCTCCTCTCTCAGAATACAATACTCACTCACATACATAACCACAATACAATTCCCTCATACATAAAAGAGGGTTTCCTTCTAGGGAAAAAAACCCTAACATAACTTCTACTATCAGATCTCCAACCTAATGATGAATGGTTCAGCTTGAATATGAAATTAAAATATTTTACAAGGCAATTTTTCCAAAAATTTCTCTTCGGGGGCGCTGCCCTCAAACCACCACCAAGGGTGGGCTCCAAAATATTATCACCTCCTCTAGTTACATATGTGGGAGGGAAATCCCCCTTGTCATGAAATGGGATCCAAACATGGCTGAAACAAGACCTATGAATCAGGAATATAATCAAGCTCCACAACCAACAATCATATCATACTGGGTTTTGCAAAAAGTTCTCACTCGCTAGTCTCTAGTCCTAAAAACTCAATTAACTTCGTCAAGAATGCAACCATGGAAGAAGAAATAGTCAAACAAGCTCAAGAGGAATTGGAAGCTTAAGAGATATTCTTGAAACTCAATGTTGATTCCATGAAGGAAGTCTTCCGTAGGCATGATTTTCATTAAATGGTAAGGTTTTAAAGCATTGCAAAATTGTTTTTTTTCATAAACTAGCTTCTAAAAACTTTTCCTCCAAATTTTATAATAATGAGGAAAGTGTTGTAAGAATGGCCAATTTGTAGGTGGTCTCTTTGATATGTATTAACATATTGTAAGGTGCTCCAATAACTCTTTTTATTAATAAAATTTTATTAATTTTAGAGCAGCTATTAAGTTTCTTTTCAATTTACTAGATAACAATTGCATAGGTAGAATCACTAAGAGAAACACAATCACAAGATACACAACATTTATCCTGGGAAACCCTCACGGGGGAGAAAAACCAACAAAAAATTCCTTAATATAGATAGCCAATACAATGCCAAGACAATAAACCAAAACACTAGAGAATATCCAACACTGAGCAATGCACCTCTCTCTTCCTTCTTCTCCCAACTGCAACTATCTCCAAACTTGCGCACTTGTTGAGTGGAATGAGTGAGTGAATGAGGTGCTAGCCTCTCTTATTTATATTAGCTGGTAGGCGCTAGGGAGGTGTCTCTTCACTGGGCAGGGTCGAATTCTTCCCTTAGTGGTTAAAACCACTTTAATTAGGCCTGGGGACAACTTCTTAATTTGCATGATATAATTAGGGTTTGACCAATCCGCAAAAGGGGATTTGGTCATTTACAAAGCCCGACATGATTAATCCATAAAAGGGGATTGATCTAATCAATAATGACTCAATAATAAATAGAATACTCTTTGCAGTTACAATATTTCAACACTCCCCCTTAACAAGAAGAGTATTCTACAACATCGTCGAGAGAGAGAGAGAGAGAAACAACATCAACAACATCTGAAACACTGAGTGACATATCTATAAATCATCAGAAGTTTTTCTCATCATCATTCACAGAATGGAGCTGGAGTAGCATCATCATCATCTGCATCAACATGGATTAGTATAAAACTAATACATCATCATCATCAATAACATCAATAAAAACAACAACATCATCATAGCACAAAGGTTGGAACACCAACATCATCACAACACGAAGGTTGGAGAAAAAAAATCATCACAACACGAAGGTTGGAGCAATAACATCATCACAACACGAAGGTTGGAGCAACAACATCATCATCATCATGGGGCAACAAAATGAGGCCGGAGGTGTTACAACATTTTGTGGTACTCTGACAGTCCCTAAGGAGATTCCTAAGAATCATAAGATTCCCTAGGATATAAAATTCTAACAGAGCTACCACGTGGTACTCTGCCAGACCGTCCTTACCGGACCTTCGGGATATTCCCAAGAATCATAAGATTCCCTAGAATTATAAAAATATTAATGGAGCTACCACTACTGACCATAGCAAGCATATACATCCACAGGTACTTTGACAGACCGTCTTTACCAGACCTTCGAGATCTGACCAGGGATGACCAGTCCCCTAGGATATAAAATCCTAACTGAGTTGCCCGCTATTGGTCAGGATACCATAGTATCATCACCATCACTCCCCCTTTCGAGGGAGGTCCTTTCGGACTATACCAAGCTTGTCTCAAAAGTTCTCAAACTTTACACAAGACAGAGACTTGGTCAACACATCTACAACCTACTCAATTGTGCCAACATATTGGAGATTTATAGATCCCCTCTGCACCATATCACGAATGAAGTGATACCGAATTTCTATGTGCTTTGACTTGTCATGGAACACAAGGTTCTATGTCATCTTTATGCAACTCTGGTTATCACATAGAATCACGGTTGATTCCATCTCTAGATAAAATAGACCTGTCAACAACTTTCGTAGCCATATGAATTCACAACTGGCGGAACATGAAACAATGTATTATGCTTCTGCTGTGATGAGAGCAATAATAGATTGCTTCCTACTATTCCATGAAGTCATGGTTGACCCCAGACTGAAACAACATCCTGAAGTACTCTTTCTGTCAAAAACACTTCCAACTCAATCTAAATCGGTATAACCAATTAGTTTGAAGTCTTGATATCCATTGTAGCAGAGACCAAAGTCCAACGTACCCTTAAGGTATCTCATCACATGTTTTGCAGCAACAAGGTGAACACGTCTGAGCTCTACCAGATACTGACTCAAGGTGTTCACAAAAACACATATATCTGGCTTGGTGTTCGTCAAATACATCAACGATCCAATGATTTGTCTATACAACATAACATCAACCAACTCTGACAAAGTCTCAACTAGGAGATACAACTTTTTTTCCATTGGTGTATTCATGGATTTACACTCCAACATATTAAACCTCTTCAGTATTTCAACTACATACTTCCCTTGGTTAAGGAAAATCTTCTCTGGGCTCTACCAAACCTCAAGACCTAAGAAATAGTGCATTAGGCCTAGGTATTTCATCTCAAATTATGTAGCGAGCTTCTTCTTACAATCATTGATGATCTTTTCTTCTCCATTTAAGAATAAGTCATCCACATACAAAAACAATATAACAAGTTCATCATTCATAACCTTGAACTAAAGGTTAGAATCAACTTTACTCTTGGTAAAGCCCAAGCTCGTCAAGAAACTGTCAATTCTTCCATACCAAGCTCTAGGAGCTTTCTTCAATCCCTGCAGATCCTTCTTTAACTTGATGACATGTGTCTTTTTGTCTTCAACTTCAAACCCTTGAGGTTGTTCTATATACACTTCTTCAGGTTGTTTTCACATCCATTTGGTGTAACTTCCACTTCATCTTAGCTGCAAGGGTTATGATGGTTTTGATAGAAGTGTATCTGGCTACATGAGCAAACATCTCTTCATAGTCAATCCCTTCATTTTGATAAAATCCATGAGCTAGAAACCTTTCTTTATATTTTTCAATACTTCCATCAGTAGCATGTTTTATCTTGTATAGCCATTTGGAAGATACCACATCTTTGTTCTTCGGTCTGGGAACTATTTCCCATACATAATTCTTTATAATGGATTGGTATTCTTATGTCATGGAATATGCCCATTATTTCTTCTGAATGGCTTCTTCAAAGCAAGTAGGCTCCTTCTCTATGAGATCACACATCAAAACCATATAACTGGAGAATGGATTAGGTTTCTTAACTTGTCTCATTGTTCCTTCGAGGGCACCATAATTCTCTCCATATTGAATAAGTTCCCTTGCCCAAGCTGGTTTTCTCTTGTGAGAGATCATCATCTAGGGAGGTTCTTGAGATTCTATCATATCATGATCTTCATGAATTTCATCATCAGGGGAAACAGTGACTTCCCTCAGTGATTCTGCAACTCTGGGAGCTACAAGTTCTTCTTCATATACTTCTTCAATATCACATCTCCTTGATTTCTTGAGTGTTGCATCTTCATCAAAGGTTACATCTATGTTGATCTCAATATGATGGTAACTTGGTATGTAAATTCTGAAGGCCTTAGAGACCTCACAGTATCCAACAAATATTTCCTTCTTTCCTGAAGGGTCCATCTTGGTTCTCTTCTCTTTTGAAATGTGTACAAACACTGGACAACCAAATATTTTGAGATGGATTACTTCTGACTTCTTTCCGGATAACATTTCTTCGAGGGTTTTGAACCCAAGTGGACTATGGGATAATTTGTTTTGTACATACATTGTTGTTCTTGTTGCTTCTTCCCATAAGTGCATTGGAAGACCTTGATCATGGATCATGGTCTTCACTGCTTCCATTATAGTTCTGTTCTTTCTTTCTAGTACACCATTTTGTTGAGGATTGTAGGGAGTGGTGAGCTCCCTCTTAATCCCAACATCTCTGCAAAATATTACAAACTCTTTTGAGGTGTATTATCCTCCATTATCTGACCTGAGTATCTTGATTTTTTTCAGCAAGATTCTCTATCAAGGCTTTGAATTCCTTGAATTTCCCAAACACTTCATCTTTTGATTTCAAGAAGTAAACCAAAGTCTTGTGAGAATAGTCATCAGTAAATGATATGTAGTATACATAACCACTAAGAGAGGTGGATGGCATTGGGCCACATACATCTGAGTGTATGAGCTCCAAGACTCCTTCTGCTTTACTATCGCTCTCCGGGAAAGGATTCTTGATGTTCTTTCCTTGTGCACATCCCTTGCACACACCTTCATGATCGACCTTGAAATCTGGTAGACCTCTAACTGTCTTGCTCACATATGGTAAGGCCTTGTAGTTGATGTGAGCTAATCTTTTATGCCAAAGTTCACATGGACTCTCAGTGGAGTAAATCAAGGCTACCTCTGAGTGACCTTTTAATTTATACATGCCACCTTCTTCTGTTCCAATAGCAATTGCATATTCTATGGTTTTTCCTTTAGGCCACATGAGGACTTCACCATCTATGAATGAAACCCTGAATCCTTTCTTATCTAAAGCTGAGATAGAAAGAAAATTCTTTCTCAAACCTGGTACATATAGTACATCCTTCATCTTCATTGGGGTCCCTGAATCAAGTTTATAATTGGACTCTCCTACTCCTTTGATAGGGTATTGGTAGTTGTCTCCAAGTGTAACTTTCTGGGGAAAGTTTTTTTTTGTAAGGCTAGAGAGAATGTTTCTTTGACCTGTAATGTGCTTGGAAGCACCACTATCTATGAGCCACGTATCCTCACCAGGTGATACTGATCCCGAGAGGGAAGAGATTAAGACATAGTATTCAATATTTTCTTTAATCATCTTTGTGGGTGGCTCTTCATCTTCAATTGTATGGGCATTATGCATTTTTTTCCTCTTCTTGTATTCTTCGTTTGTAGCAGGACAATTCTTAACAATATGTCCCATATTGTCACAATGGTAACATTGGTAGGATGAAAAATCCTTTTCTCTTCTTTGACCTTTCTGAAACTTTTGGAATCTCCTTGGAGGGTGAGATTCTTTATGGATGAATTTATTTGGGGAGTGATACTCCTTATGTGGGTGGGTCTCTTTCATGAAGTGAGGCCTTCTCTTTCCTCCTTTAGTATGATTAGCTAGAGCTTGATCATCATCCCTTAATAATACTTCTTCTCGATTAACTACTCTTTCTTCTTCTTGAACACATTCTTCCCAAAGACTGCCAAATTGTAGTTTTTCCTTTCTGGCACAAATGGTTTGGATGAATGCATTCCAAGGTCTTGTTAGACCATTAAGAGTTGTCATTATAAGTTCATATTCATCTAGTGTATATCCAATTGCTTCTAGTTGTTCCTTGAATTGAGAGATTCTAGAGAAATATTTATGAACTTTTTCTCCTTTTTGCATCTTTGTATTCTTGAGTTGAGTTCTCAAGTTCATCTTCCGGTTAATGTTTCTTCCTTCATACAATCTGGTTAGGGAATCAAACATTTCTTTTGGGTATCTTTAGATGCCACTTGAGGGATCAAGTGATCTTTGATAGAGTGTGCAATGATTCTTTTGGCCCTAACCATGTCCTTCTGGTACTTTTCTTTAGTTGTAGAATCTGCGGGTTCTGGTAGATTTTCTTTGATGAATATTGCTAGGTCATTCTCTTCAAGAATGAGTGCAATTCTATACTTCTAAGCAAAAAATTTATCCACACCTTCTAACTTGTCAACAAGCTTGGTGCTTGCAAACATCTTGACATGAAGTTGGGAAAATGACCAAAATATGAAAGTGCTCAGAATTTAGATCTGAATTTACCAGGAGGTGCGCTTGACTGAAGCGAGTAGCCTGGTGCAGTTTTTCCACTTGAAACTGAGCTTGCACAATTTTGGACTGGTACTTCTGGTACTGGTTCTAGTTTCCTGGTACTAGTGAAAACTTGGGTTTCACTTTCCGAGAGTTTTGACCACTGGAAAAGTTTGCTCAAGCTTCCAATGAGCTCTCTAGGTTAGGGCGCACTTCCTTGATGAGTTTTAGGCTGAAATTCCTCTTAAATAAAAGCCCTAATTTTCTTGTACGAAAATAATGGCGTTTTTGCTTATCTAGTGAAAGGTGTTCTCTTCAGCTTAGCTTTGAAACCATGTTAATTTTAGAGAAGTTATTAAGTTTTTTTTCAATTTACTAGATAACAATAGCATAGGTAGGATCACTAAGAGAAACACAATCACAAGATACACAACATATATCCTGGGAAACCCTCATGGGGGAGAAAACCCAACAAAAACTTATTTAATATAGATAGCCAATACAATGCCAAGACAATAAACCAAAACACTAGAGAATATCCAACACTGAACAATGCACCTCTCTCTTCCTTTTTCTCCCAACTGCAGTTATCTCCAAACTTGTGCACTTGTTGAGTGGAATGAGTGAGTGAATGATGTGCTAGCCTCTCTTACTTATATTAGCTGACATGCGGTAGGGAGGTGTCTCTTCACTCGCCAGGGTCGACTTCTTCACTTAGTGGTTAAAACCACTTTAATTAGGCCTAGGGTAGACTTCTTAATTTGCATGATATAATTAGGGTTTGACCAATCCACAAAAGGGGGTTTGGTCATTTACAAAGCCCGACATGATTAATCCATAAAAAAGGATTGATCTAATCAATAATGACTCAATAATAAATAGAATACTCTTTGTAGTTACAATATTTCAACAACTTTTACCCATTTCAGTAAAGAAAAAAAAAAGAAACTATCCTTACTCATTTTCACAATCACACACTTTCAACGTTATAATGTAATGTTGTGACTTATTTTGGTATAAAAAGCTCTATTGTAAACAACATGGGAGAAGTACTCTTGGAAACCTAATCCACTAAGGTTACAATATCATTCACTTGAAGGAATGTCCAAGAAACCTTGGTAGATGAATCCAAAGTTCATCCAAATATATATATATATATATATATATATATATTAACAAAATGTGCATTACAGGCTTATCTAAATCATGTGTCCAACAATAGTATCAGAGCCTATACCTGATTTAATCTATCTATGATAGTTTTTCCATAGCATGAGTGTCAGTCTGGTTTTTCCATAGCATGAGTGTCAGTCTGGTTTATTCCCTTAGCATTTTTCTTTCCATTCTGCAAGTCTGTCCATGTGCTCGAAGTTCTGTTTATTCCGTCAGGTCTGCGTTTCTCTGGATATTCTTCTGCCAGAAACGTTTCTCTGTCTTCCTTTGCAAGTCGAAACGTTCCTCTGCCTGTGCCAATCTTCCAGTCTTCTCTGCGTTCCAGTCTGTCCCTCTGGTAGATTCTTTGAGCGTGCATAATAGTTTTCACTCTTCTCGATCTGCCTGAAGTCACTATCTCTACGCGTTAGGGTTTCCACCAATGTCAATTCGAGCAGAGCGCGAACGTTCGTGCCCTCACTAGCCAGAGCAATGAAAACTGAAACATAAAGCGAATTGTCCCTTGCATTTGTTTTCGTGCAGGTAGAAAAATGGCCCACTGATATCTTCCCACAGTGAAAATCTCACTGGAAATATTCTTGCCAACACCCATGACCTTGGTCAAAGAATAACCTATATTATGAAATTTGTGTGACCCGTTGACAATGTTGGTAACCGATCCCGAGCTCGAAGGCGAACAGTCACCGTTCTCAGGGTTTGAACCTGCGCGAGCGAAGCCCAAAATATTTCATAGCAAGCTCCACAGCTGAAACCGTTGTTGAACAACGTAGTGCTTAGAGCCTCCTCCTAGAAGTGGCACGCCCATGTTCACTCGTGATTCAAAATATCGTTGGAAAGCACAGAAGAGGTCTGCAACATTCATTGTAGCATTATCATTATCAAAATCAAACAAAGGTTTTTTTTCACGATTTTGGCAATCTTCAACCAATGGGCCACTGTAAAGCTGCAATTCCAAAATTTGAGTATTTTTTGGAGGCGTGACCACTCTGACCAGTCGAAACCTGCGATTCCAAAAATTGACATACGACATTGGTTGTGCATGGCCTCCACGTATAGTTTGAATAGGTGCTGAAATTATTGCTTGCCAATCCAGCGACCAATTTCCTTGCTAGCGACCAACGACCAGCGACCAATTTCTTAGTTACTGTTGGCAAGTGGATTACTCATTATTACGGGGAATTCGAAGGACAGTTCACACGAAATATTGAAGTATTGAACCCGACCAAAGGATCAGTGTGTGCATGTGGCAGTCTCCAAATCATGAGCGCTTTTGTATAGGTTTAGGCATGAGAATACCTCACTCATTACACTGATTGATTTATAGTATTAAAAGGAGTGTTGGGGAAATGGAGCGTACTCATCCTCGATCAACATCTCCTCAAGAAAAACAGTTGGAATCAACTCGCATTACCAATGAATGGGCTCGACTAGTTTTGGGACTTTGATCGAGCATTCCAGACATGAGGCCATTGGACAAGTGCCCATCTCCTACTCCAACCATATAACCACACATATTCAAAACGTATAAGATTCCAACAAATAGTGAATGTAAAACAAGAAATGATTTTGCACCTGTTGTCAGCGTTGACATACCAGTCTTGAGGGAATCCAAAGAAGTTTGTAGCGTTTTGGAGAACGAGAGGAGGTTCATTCAATCCCGAGTCGAGGTAAATTGCAAATACTATTGTAAGTTTATTTGTGAAATTGAGTTCAATTACACTGTAAGTGGGTGCATTTTTTTATAGAAGCCGACACCCTTCATTTGTTGAGTTTTCATAGTTAAGTTTGCATCTGATTGTGGGTGGAGTTGCAAGAAACCTCTCACTCTAAATGGCTCGAGTTGAGGAATTGTTAGAATTATTGAACTATCTAATCCTCTCCTCTATGGAAAATAATGTCACCACACACAAGGCAATCATGCAGTTTGTTGTAACATGCTTGCAAGTTTCACAAGCCAAAGCAACATTGCTGCAAACTTAGACTCGAATTTTTCACAATGCACTTGAGTGAAAGAATCTTCGACATTCTAAACGAGTACTTGTTCAGAACCCTATTTTTGAATATGGAGAAGATGATGATGCCTATTCAAACAAACAACCAGCGCATAATAAACTCAGTGAGACAACCCCATATTCAAGTACAATTCAACTTCCTCTTTAAGTGGATCATCAGACCTTGGGAAGAAATTATAAATAACAAACATAGAACTAGTATCAGATATGAAAAGGATGTCACCTTTCATATCCCAGATTACACCAAACCAATCTCGTTTCAGAGTGTTGGATTGCTTCAAGAAATTTCATATTCACCTGCTCCAGTTCAAGAGTAGATTCTGAGATGCCAACACTGTCAACAGGTTGGCCATGTTGAATATTAGTGATTTGATCTTCATCCTCGTGAGCATTGTAGAAAGAACAATCATTCTTCAAACAAATGTTCTTACATCAAGAAATTTGCAAGAATAAAGAACCACTATGGGTGGATGGCTTCTTGGTGACGGTAATCAACAGTCAAGAAGATATCCCAGTCATACCGACAAATTCACTCTCGAGTATTAATACATCTTGCAGTGAAAATATTTGCATCTTCTCAACTTGTCTCTGACCGGGGGGAACAACATCAATGAATGACAGTAAGGTTTCCAGTTTCAAAGTCTTATCAATCGAGAAAAACCAAGTGAGCGTGATTGGTTTGTGGTTTTCCTTAAACCACCACTTAGTAGAAGACTTTTAGCTTTTTCTAGACAATGGTTTGTGGTTTCCCTTAAACCTCCACTTGGAAGAAGACTTTCAACTTCTTCTACATCACAATTTATGGTTATCTTTAAACCAACATTTGAGAACACTTCCAATTAGTAGAAGACATTAGCCTCCAACTTCTAACTAAGTTAGGAAATATTCTAGGAACCATTGAGCCTAGAGAAAGGTTTCAGATGGTTTGTGGTCTTCCGTAAACCACCATCACCATATTGGTTTGTGGTCTTCTGTAAACCACCATCACCATTCGATTTGTGGTCATCCCAAATCCACCATATTCAGAGAGCACATTTAGCCATCAACAACGATACACTTGAAGATTTTAGCTACACACTTTCAACTCTCACCTTGAACTCACATACACCTCTTTGAATTAAGGGGGGGAATGTTGAAACCTAATCGGCTAGGGTTATGGTATCATTCACTTGAAGGAATGTAAAATGCCAAGTGATAGTGTAACGATCATCGAGAGTCCAAGAGACCTTGGAAGATGAATCCAAAGCTCATAGGAATGTGTATATATGTGTATCATATTGATTAATAAAATTTGCATTGCACACATATCTAAATCGTGTGTCCAACAAGTACCAAAAATGAATTTCTAATCTGAAAGTGAAAATATATAGACATAGACAAACGATCAAAATTAGAGAGAGACAATACTATTTTAACATTGTTTTTGGACATTGTGGGAGAGTTTTTGTAATGTACCCAACTAGAAATAATATGTTTGTGGTCCAAGTATTGTTTTTCTTAGTGTAAATTTGTCAAACACTTAGCATTAGAGTTTTTGGAAATTTCTTGCAAACAGTTTGCATCTGGCTCACATATAGTTAAACATATTACATGCATCTATTACACAGATAATTGAGAAGATAACCATGGAATCTTATTATGGTTTGAGAACACAAGTCACAACAATACAAAGATTACTAATGGTTATAACAACAACTACATAAAACCCTCCTGAACACAACTGATCCAGGAGGATCCAGGAATGCTCACAAATGTCTAGAAAGATCCGAAACATCCACAGAGGTCCATAATGGTTCATAAATGCTCAAATTTTAACTGTACCAAATTCTCTAAAAAAAATGCAATCAATGCGTAGAGCTCGTTGTTATATTTCCAATGACACAAATTTTGCCTCAAACAGAGTTCGTATGCAAAATTTATGAGCGATCAAAGTTTCAGTCAAACCAAGTCAAAAGTCAAAGTCCACATGGGAAAAAAGGGTGACACGTGTCACCACTGCAAGGGTGACACGTGGCACATGAATGTTGGCAACTAACTAAGCAAGGTACAATCCAAGTGGTCCAATTACGGGTTGACAAGTGGTGCACAAGTGGTCCACTCCTATGATGACACATGGAAAATATGAGCCAATGAGAGGCCACCACATGGAAACCTCCCATTGGCCAATAATGGTGGGTATTAGTCAAAATTATGGAGTCGACAGGGGTCAAAACCATGGCCTTCATAACCTCCCAAAGATTTACACCAAGTCCTATTACCAATACGCCATGAATTTGTCACTTAACATCATATGGTTGCAAATATATTTAAGTTTGAGTAAAAGTTTATTGGGTTGGAAAAAGAGCCGAGGACCTAAGCCCTTGACCCATATCCCATGGTCAATGTAATGTTCCATCTAACCACCGGTCCTAAGTTTGCATGACATACCATATATATAACATATGGTTCAACAACTATACACCAAAAACGTGGGAATATATGGAGGTTGGTAGGGCTCGAACCCCCAACCTACCACATATAGTACCAATGACTTAACCACTCCTCCTATGGTGTGGGTTTGGTTATAAACCCAACGGA
>SNQJ01S0057776.1:14186-31240 GCA_010110895.2 Picea sitchensis
CATCCCACAGTGATCGCTTGCAGAAACATAGCCAACAACAAGGATCGACCCCCGGATGGGGTGCTTTCAAGCTCATAATGTGGACAAACTAAGGGAAGGCCACCTGGCCAAATGTCCGACCACTTGGCACCAGCTCAGACTCGACCCCCCTCATCCATCACCTCATGGGAATAAAGCCCTCGTTGCCATTCTTCAGACTTCACTTGTGGCCATCTTGTCACACGCTCATGCTGCTCATCTTCATGGGAGATTTCATGGTGATGGGAAAGACACCTCCATAGTCCCATCATCACCTCAACAATGAAGCTCCTAAATTAGTGTTTGGGCACGTCGAAATTCATTTTCTCCTTCGGCCTCTGCATTTTCAGCTCTCCCTGGTTTCTTCTTCTCCTCATGGTGCAACCTCCGCTCGACCTCCCAGACTTTTGGTGTGTGCTTCTCCTCATAGGTTTTGTTGGTCTGTTCCATTTTCTTGCAATTTCTCTGCACTCTTTGTCCCGGGTTGCATGGAGCCAACACCATGCCTCGTCTTAGGGGAAAATCCAAAAGAGGGGCAACCTGGTATGCCGCCAGAGGAAGGGTAGTGCCCGACTCTGGTTCTCCCCTTGAAACCGATGGCATCCCCATCTTGAATCTCGCTGAAGCTCCCACCCCTGCTCAACCTCTGCGTGAGACCACCCCGTACCTATCCCCGCTCTCAAATCCTTATGCCTGTCGAATTGAATGGTTTGATAACTTCGACAATTCGCTTGGCTTCGTGCCTCCACCCCCCTCCCCTCCTCCTCGTCCTCCACCTACACCTTCTCCCCCTCGCGACCCTCCTCCTCCACCTCCAGTCACATCCTATGATCCCTCTATTTATCCATCCTCCTCCTCTGACTCTCTACTACCCCCCCGGCTCCCATCAACTTGTGACAGGTATGCAGACAGAGTAACTCTCATGGATTCCTTGGACGACCTCAAGAGGGGTTTAGGGGATGTCAAGTCTGCCTTACTCGAGCTACAAATCAAGGAATCAAAATGTTGGAGCCGCGTGGACCTCATGATGTCCTTCCTACAAGACCTTCGACAAGCCATCTCGGACCGAGACAGGTTCGACAGAGGCAACTTGCAGGTGTGCCAAGCCTTCGCTGGGCCAAGGTTCGATCCAAGTATTAGTTAATCATGCTTCAAGTTTATTTTTTTTGTTTTATCTCTGTAGCCATGGGAGGCTGGCCAACTCTAGGGAGTTGGTCTCTGTTTTTTCTACTCAGCTGAGCACTCAAAATTATGCCCTGTGTGGCAATGTAGTTTTATTTTTCTGCATGTTTTATTCATCTATTTTTGACAAGTGGCATTTGTGGTTTCCCACCAGGGCACTGCTGCCACATTTGAACAGGCGAGACAAACAGATGTAATATCTTTCTCTTATAAGCTTTAATACAATCTTCTAACTTACAAAAAATAAATAATGATCTTAATGTTTTGAGTTCTTATATTGTCCTTGACAAACTTTTTTGACCAAAATTGTGTCTTTCAATAATGATCATGAAATCAAAATTTTACTAGAAATGTTAACAACATAACATTATTGAAATTTAACATTCACATTTAGTAAAGAACGATAACACCACACCATTGTCAAAATTTAACATCCACAAAAAATTGGCCAAATTCATAAAAATTATAAATTATCATTTTTTAAAATAAGAGATTAATAGTTATTTTTTAAAGTACAAAGTAATAAAATAAAGCAATCAAACACACATTTTTAATATAAATACAAATCCAAATTGATCTAATGTCAATTTTAAATTCATAAAAAATTATAAATGGTGATTTTTTTTCAAAAGATATTAATAATTATTTTTAAGGTCCAAAATAATAAAAATTCAAGCAATTCAAAACACATTTACAATATAAAACAACACAAGTGAACTAATTGTTAGAAAAAAATAGGTGTGCTCGTTTCACCATAGAGAATATAACAATATTGTCACCCTGTTATCGCGCAGTTTGTATTTTAGGTCACGGGCTACATGATAGTGGACAAACTGGCGTAACAAGAACCTTCCCCACCCAATGTCACCTCGATGGGGAGGTTCTTTCTGTTTAAGGAGGTTAGCCCAGGGGAGACGTCCCCGGTAACCTGGGGTTTGAAGAGGCAAAGAATAAAAGGTCAGGAGTTAAGGTTTTCCCTCCTCAGAGGTTACCACCAGTATTAGATAATCCGGCTAATCAGCCAATAAAGAAGTGAAGTCCCTGTTGAAAACACCTGCCTCGAACAAGATGATAACAATAAAATACAATATTTTTTAATATAAATACAAATCCAAATTGATCTAATGTCAATTTTAAATTCATAAAAATATAAACAGGATTTTTTTCAAAAGATACACAATTATTTTAAGGGTCCAAAACAATAATAAAAATTCAAGCAATTCAAAACACATTTACAATATAAAACAACACAAGTGAACTAATTGTTATTAGAATAATTGGTGTTCTTGTTTCACCATAGAGAATATAACAATATTGTCACCGTTATCGCATTGTATTTTAGGTCAATGCCAAGAAGGATAGTGGACAACCGAGGCAGAATAAGAACCTTCTCACCCAATACCTCGGGATGGGGAGGTTCTTTTCATAAGGAGGTTATCCCAGGTGAGACGTCCCTGGTAACTTGGGGCTTGAAGAGGCAAAGAATAAAAGGTCGAGAGTTTTCCTCCCGTGAGGTTACGCCACTAACAAGATAGATAACTGCATTAATCACCAATAAAGAAGTGAAGTCCCTGCTGAAAACACCTGCCCAGAACAAGATGATAACAAATACACATTTGCATGTTATAACTCAATGGGTTAGTACTCTTAATCATTTATTCTCATTTAATAAGCAATATAGTAGACAAGATGAGGTCAACGTTCAGCTAAATAGCCCATGTAAGATCACCAATTCATCATAGCCCACAAAATGACCAAGCCAACAGTATTTTTTAATCAACAATTGTTCAACAAAGGCCGTGATGCCATCATTAATTGCTTATTTGTTAGTTAAAGGCTTATATACAACATGACGCAGTCTAGGTTAGGGTTAGGTTGTTAGTTAGGGTTTCAAAACTTAAAGTTTTAAAATATGATTTTGCACACTACAAGCTCAACGTTGGAGAAATTACTAGTGCCTTGGGGTGAAATGGAGTCAAAAGCAAGGGTGTAAAGGTCCTCGGAGGATTTAAAATTGCAGACTGAAGGTGTGGTTCTAAGGAAGCCGTGAATATGTGGCCCTAGAATCAAAAACCCCAAGGGAAGGAGGCTCACTGTGTTGCTTGGGCAAGGCCTCGTGTTCCTTCCTCTTTCTCTAAATACACTGGAAAAATGGCTAGCTTCAAAAAAAAAATCTAGGGATGAAAAGTGTTACAAAGGCAAGGCCTTCAAACCCCAGAAGGTGAAAACCCTAGGTGTGGATTCAACTAGGCTCATCCGCCTCCTTTCAACCTATAACTTCAATGCTAACTCTGAAAAGGGAGAAAAGTGTAGCAACCACTAGGCTATATCTTTATCAATGGTTAAACTATTTCTCAAACATGGGGACATATAACAATAACCTACTAGTGTGCTTACTACCTAGGATTTCAAGATTCAACAATATAATAAAAAATGTAAGAAATTAAGCCACAAACCATTCATACTCTAAGAAGTTTTGCATGAAAATTCACTTCATATCATGAAGAATGCATAATCAAACCCCAGTTGTGTCCTTCCATGAGAGAAACACCATAAATGCTGTAAGAGAAATCCTCTGGAAGAGTTGTGCTCACTTTAAAATACTCAAGAGCACCAAACTAGGGCTTAGGTTGAGATCTCACAGAGAGGAGTTATGTTCAAAAATAGAAAATCTCATACAATACTTTGACCTTCTAATTACAAAATAGGTCATTAAAAACAACCTACAAGGATGACTACAAAATTTACACTAAGTCATTAATCACAGAAAAATGACATAATTTGAGCAAAAGGTGGGATTAAGCCCTTTCCGCTGAGAAAGACGCGGTCTTTTAAAAGCATCAACATCTGTAGGTTAAAGAGCCTCCCACAGGACGCTGTCCATCAAAGGAAAATGCCTCCATTCAGCAGATTCCCCTGGGTTGACTCTCAAAGTGTCTTGGGTGGAATTTCCTTCTTTCTTCTCATGCAAAGGCTTCATCATAACGTTGTCCTGTCACATCCCAACAACTATCTGATGGGCTTTTCAAACACAGAGCCTGAGTTAATCTATTCCCCATGTGTACTGGTCCACTGCAATCAGTCTGGCTGTATGGTCCGACAAAAAACTTCTCCATGGGCTCATCACCTTGGGATCATAGCAATGTCAAACTTATTTCATCATTAAATTTATCAAATACATGCATAAAACCCCTAGCATATCATCCAATAGCTCAAAGACAATACACAAGCTTGCAATATAAGTTTGGGGAAAGTGACAAAGTGTCCTATTGGGCTAGGATCCATAAGAAGAAGAAAGTTTCAGAAGATTATTCAAAACATGTAACATGAAGTGATATGAGCTGCTGATGTCCAACAGTGAAGACCAGGGTAGGTATTGTCCGTGTTCTTTTGTAGAGGTGAGAATTGTCATGGATGCGCTTTTTTCCAAGCCCTTTCATTGCTTTATTCTTTTCTTATTTGTTACTTTTTCTTCTTTTTACTTCAAGGTTCACCAGACACTCTTTAAAGATGGTGACCAGAGTTGACTGTGTTACCCACTAGTATTTTCAGAGAAATGATAATACCGTAGATGAGACCCCTTTCCTTGGCCATGCAACCAGCATGGCTTCCTGGGCATGGTAAACTGACATGGCAATGTCATACCTTAGATACAGACATAATGGGTCGGTTTGATGAGACCTCCTATCCTCTCTTGGTTAGGTCTTGTTTTGTTATTTTTCTTCTGTTCCTCTTGTTTTTTATCGACAGGCCTTTTATTGCCTTCTGGGGATCCTCGGCTAAGCATCTCTAGGCTTATTTCCTATGGATTTTATCTTTTTACCAACTGCTTTTACCTTTTGGGCATTTAGCCCCTTCTTTGCACAAGACAAAGTGTACTCTGAAAGTTCATCCTAATGGCCTGACTAGGGCAATGGGATGGATGTCTGGGAGACAAGATGTATGATAGTATGGTGGGAGCTGAATGATGGTTTCCTTCAAATCCCCGGTGGCTAACTAAACCCATGGATACAAGCTTGCAAGGTCACCTGCTAATCCCCAAACAATGGTCAAGTGGGTTAGTGTAAGATCCAAGCATCATAAATGGGTGAACCTTATGCATATATAAGAAGTTATAACGATCAAATATGACACATACCATGATACCTAGACCACCACTTTCATGGAGCAAGAGTTTTCTCTCGATGCAAGTCCAAGCCGATGATTGTGGAAGCTGCTGCTGCTGACAAAGTGGAGACGCTGAAGAAGAAGAAGGATGGGCCCTCCAGTCAAGCTCAGTCAACTCGCCTTGCATCTATGTCTAGGACCAACAAGACATGATCTCCTAGTTATATTCCTAGAAATCTGTGGGATAACACCAACCATAGGCACACAACCACACCCAAGAACCATAACTTGTGACATATAGAATAATTTCGGAAGCAAACACTAGAACAGATAGCCAACCAAGGTAGCACACCTTTCTCCTGGCTATCTTTCTCCAAGGCTAGTGCACCAAGCAAGAATAATCAAAGACCAAGCAAAAAGTCCAAACTATAACTAAGAGACCAAGTCACCATTGTTGGCAGTTGTTCTCCAGCCATGCACACCTCTTGTCCTTATGCAGTTGTGAGTGCGTGTGTGACAAATGAGCTCTAGCGCCCTCTATTTATAGTGTTGTATCTCACTTGACTGGGCCTAATTCTCTTTCTGGAGGCTAATAACTCAATATTAAATATTCTCTTGAGTTGAGCTAACTTGTCTTCTAGGGTTATTATCCAATGTTTTAGGGTTTCTCTTGCTTCCCAGAATATTCTAGTATTGTCAAAGGTTACACGTGGAGGTCAATACCCCCCACAACTACCATAATATCAACACTAATAATAATCATAATCATTCCTCATAACCACCCGAGTTAAACCCAATTTACAACACTATAGATTTCCATATTGTTTAAAAACATTTTTTTAGAAAAAAGAAAACAAATTAAATTAATGTGGACATCAATGCACAATAAAATCAATAACTACTAATCATAAATCACAAATAAGGAGAGCTAACTCAAAATTTATTATATGAGAAGAAATTTTTTTCCTATATTTTCTCTATGTGGAAATTTAGAACAACAAAATACATCCTTAAATTTAAATTTAATAAATTTATAGAAAATTGAGTATAATTAATTTTCCTCCACATTATTTATATTCATAATCTAAAATAAAATTAAACAATAGGTGTTTAACCAATTTGCCATTGGCTTTTACAATATTTATAAAATGATTATCCAAATCATATCATAATATCTCACCGATACAAAATATAGTAATGTTTTACCAATATAAACAATAATACTATAATGAATATCAATGATTATAAATAAAGTTTTTAAATTATATATTTATTAATTTACAAGTATTGGAAAGAAACAACTTACAATTTTAAAGGCAATAAGGTTTTGGATCTATTATTGAGATGCGAATAAATCAAAATTTAAGATGTACCATCTTAATAAATCTTCTTGTAATAGATCCATTATTTAGTATATCAATTATTGGGATTGATTTAGGGTAGGATTCATCCAATCAAGCATTTATGACATTATTTGTAAATAAAAACAATTATTTATGATATAGGAAGAAACATGAATAATGTATTAGAATCACAACTTAGGAGTAGTGTAGCATTGTGGTTGTAATGATAATAGACTAGTTTATTTTGGAGTTAATGTTTGATATCATTGTGACATTTTCATCTTTTGTATTTCAACAACGATCTTTGACTATTTTATTTTATTTCGTAAAGTCTTTATTTTATTTTATTTGTATTTTTTCCTTTTTTATTTTATTTTATTTGTATTTTTTCTTACATTAATCATTAATAATTTCCATATTATTTAAAAACAAAATTTAAAAAAGAAAAAATGACCAAATTATATTAATGTGGAGATCAATACCTTAAATAAAAAACAACTAATCATAAAACACGATATCTCTAAACCTATTAGATGAGAATCTCTAAACTTATTAGATAAGAAAACAACAAAAAATATAAAATACTTCACATATTAGTGTTCTCCAATACTTCACATATTAATATATTATTGCTTCTCCAATAAAATAAAATGAAATAACAAAACATTCACATGCTTAAAATTTAGATGCACATATCTATTTCAACTAGAGACTAGAAATGTATCATCCATCCTTAATGTTTAAGAAAAAACCAATACATTTATTAATGTGATTTCACAAAACATACAAAGTCACCAAATTTTTTTTACAAAAAGTTACTTGTAATTATTTAATTATTTTTCCTCATGTACCACTAKTTTTTCTTAAACTTACCACTYACATAGTATACATATTTTTTTGCTATATGGAAATTTGGAAGAATAGAATACACCTGAAGTTTAAGAAATTCATATAATTAATTTTACTTTTCTATCTTTTATAAGCCGTCCAGTTTTAGAGTATACAATTTTTTCTTTCTRTAAGTTTTGTATGTAGAAATTTGGAATAATAAAATATATCCTTTTAAGTTTAAGAGATCACTTTTCAACTCAAGTTCTCAATATTTTAAAAATCACTTTTCAACTCAAGTTCAGTTCTCAATATTTTAAGTTATAATTTTTCTATCTTGTTAAAAGAGACCATAAAATTAGATATATCATTCACCAAATGAATGATATAAAGTATAATAATATTTTATAATATGAATATAAACAATAGTACTATAATGAATATCAATAGTTATAAATACGGTTTGTAAATTTTATAATTATTAATTTACAAGCATAATATTACAAAAGAGAAAACTTGCAATTTTGAATGAGTTTGCTAATAAAATTTCATATTTATCTTTCAAATGTTAATAAATTATAGGTTAAGAAATCAATTAACTTCTTCTTCTCTTTCGATCTCAATATTTTGTAAATAAATTAAAATTTAATATTAAACTTTTCATAATAATATATATACTATTAAATAAGAAATTATTTTGTTAAAAGAAAACCATGAAATTAGATACTTCTTAAATGAAGAAAATTATATATATATATATGAAATTGTGGGTTTATAAGGAAAAAAATTGAAGAGGGTTATCCTGTGAGGAAAAAGAGATGGTAAAATGTTGTATAGTATGTAAGATTTATTAGTTAAAAAAATTAGTGTCTCCAAAACCATGTGTAAAAAAAAAGTTTAAAATAAGCAAAAACTTAAACTTAAAAAAAAAAATGGTAACATTGGCTAACATAAATGCAAAATGCTTACTTTACATTTAGAGAAAAATTTACAATGTTGTTAAATTTAATAGCATGAAAATAGACTTTGATAATTACTTGAACTAGGAAAAAAAACATACATTGTTACTAAATTTAATAATTTGAAAATAGATGTTTGGTGAAGACAATAATGCAAAACAATCAAGTGTATTTTTGTTAACATGGAGGCCTATTATGATGTTTTGAAATTTGTTTTATTGAATTCCTTGTGGTGAAAGTCTAATAATTAAAAGTTTTGATCGTATTTGAGAATTAGAATGCTTGATAATATTTATTATTACCCAATCACAAGCAATAATAACTATTTTGATTATCAAATTTCAATGTTGGTTAAATGTATTCATTAAATACAAACGATGTTGAAGTTATATGATGATGATTAATATCCACTAAAACTCAATTGGTCTATTAAACATTAAAAATAGGTATATAAGAAGAAAAAATAAATAAATGAACACTCCTATAGGAAAGGACGAGTAACTTTCTATAGCCCATAAAATTTAAACATAATTTTTTTATTACAAGTCAATTTTCTCTCGAAAAAAATCCCTTGGAAAACATAGCCAATTTTAGTTACAATGAATCCCTACTACATATGAATCCACAACAACATCAAAAAAATGCTAGAACATGTACAACATTCAATTCTTGGCTACAAAAGAAAAAAGTGTGATAGTGGAAGAGGTAAAACAAGTTCAAAACTAGCGGAGATCACTATAAAATTATTGAATTTAATATCCATTAAAATAGACTTCTTTGTGTTTTAATTTGAAAATAAATATTTCAATAATACAAATAATTAAATATAAAATTGTTGAATTGAAAATAGATTTCCTTGGCACTGTTGTTAATTCGAAAATAAATGTTTCAATAATACAAACAATCAAATGTAACTATTTTGAAATTTGTTTTATGTGGCACTAACAATCATGATGTTTTGAAATTTGTTTTATCAAATTTATCAAATTTGTTTTTGCAAGTTACATTTTTCAATAGATGCTTCTGGGGTTGCTTTGAAGGATGGAGGGAAATGGCAAACCAGGCGTTGGAGGGAAATGGCGAACCAGGCGTTGGACTCGATCCTGATCTTGACACTGCACCAGGTTTGACCTCCCTTTGCTTGATACCGCTTTGCCTGGACCAATGACCTCCCTCTTCCCCTTTTCTCGGACCATTTTATATCATTTCGTCTTTCCCGACCTGCTTTTACATTCTTTCGGCCATTACCCGTGACTTGCTTTATAATACCGGGATCGTTTATCCCGTGACTATCCTGCATACTGACTGCTTAAGTTTTTCCACAGTATCCTCTGACTCTGTCCCACCAGACTGATTTAGTGGGGCTTTGGTGGTCCCCTGGGGCACAAAATGGACTCTCTGCCCGATTTTACCCCGCCCCCTTCTGACGAACACTATTGGAACCAGGAGGGACTCTTGGAACAGATTGACTCTTTGATTCACAGTGCGCCGTCTCTTCCCTCCAAAAACATTTCAAATCATGTCTCCACTATTTCGGAGCTACCAACTTTAAATAGTCCCCACTCCCCAAGCAGTACTCCCTCCTTGAGTTGTCCTGCAAATGCTCCTCCGGTGACAAACAGGCTTCCCCCTGATCCACCCTATCCTAACCTTCCAGGGAACCAGCCAGAACAGCTTACATCTCACCGAGATGCATCCTCTCGTCGCAAGATTTGGAAAGCAAACAAAAAAACAAGGCGTTTAGTGCTAGGCGACGGAGTAGGGCTTGAAAATTTGTGCAAAATGTCCACCTGTTCTCTGGTTGGACGAATATCTTATAAAAGTCTGAGCTCTCCACCCTTGGAGGAATGGATCAAGCTAAACTGGTCTCCGCTGCTTGGTTATTGTCCTGAAGTTCTTTATCTCCAAAATGAATGGCTCTGCTTCACATGTAGAACTCCGGACGATGCCTCGCTGCTCATTTCTTCCTTCTGGGTCTTTGGAGGAAGCAGTCTGATGCTCAAACGATGGCGTCTGGCTTTCAATCCTGACTTAGAATACTTCCAGTTTCGACATCTCTGGGTGCTGCTCCCGGGACTTCCTCTACACTTCTGGAATGAGGAAGCCCTCAGAGCG
Organism: Picea sitchensis; assembly: GCA_010110895.2. Taxonomy (NCBI): domain Eukaryota; kingdom Viridiplantae; phylum Streptophyta; class Pinopsida; order Pinales; family Pinaceae; genus Picea; species Picea sitchensis. The sequence goes on from SNQJ01S0057776.1 coordinate 24,739, forward strand.
ATCGGAAACTCCTTGGGGAAGCTGATCTCTCTAGACTCCTCTCCTCGTTCGGGAACTTCTAGATTACTGGGCAGGATGCTAATCGAGATGGACATTTCCACAGGTTTACCGGAAACTCTCGAGATTGATTGGAGAGGGAGGAAGATCCTACAGCCGCTGGACTATCTTGGGATTCCCTTCAGATGCAACAGATGACGAGAGACTGGTCATCTGCGTCGTTCGTGTCTTGGTAAGTCGAAACATCCCCCTCTGGACAACTCGGATGACTTATTTCTAAACCCGCCAGAATATCCAGCACCAGACCCTTCCCTTGATTTCCTAGAACTCCCCATCTCCCATGTACACTCTCCCCTACTGAACACTCGGTCCCCTTGACCAAACTTGCTCACATCTGCCCAAAACTATTTAACACTCTCACTGATACAGAAGAACAAAGAGTCAAAGACTATACCTGGCTTGCTCCATCGCCTCATCCTGAACCTCTTCCATCCGAAGTCGACCAATCCGGACCGATTTTACCTGCATCTTCCCGTGGCTGTACTCTTCCCTCCTCCTCGAGTATTATACCTCTTCCTCCTGCGTCTACCTCTCAGCCACCTCCACAGGGTGACCCCGCTCCCTCCCCCGAAACACTTGTTGACCCCTTGATCCTCCCGGGATACAACCAACCAGTGGAGGATGATACTCCCCTCCTAGAATCGTTGAGTTCCACATCTACTGTTCCTTTTACCCCTGGTACAGACTCACAGATTCCTCTATTTAGAGGTAAAGAATGTATTGCACCCATAACTGAAGCGGGACAAAACTCTCACTCTGTTACTCATTCTAAAAACTTTGCCTGGTCGAGAGGACTGGGAACTGAGCTCTCTCCTCTACAGACGAGGAGCACTAGAAAAAAGAAGGAAGGCTACGCTTCTCATCTCACAGTCTCGGGAGAACAAACACATGATGGAAAGGCACTTAGAGCAATGAAAGCCATTGCCAGATCCAAATAATGAAACTACTCTCTCTAAATATACGAGGGATCGGAGGCACCCTCAAGGCTGCTTCCTTCAGAGATCTTCTGGTTCACACAAATCCTGATGTTATTTTTCTACAGGAAACTATATCTGCTGACCATTCTGCCAGAGACTTCATTCATAGTTTCCGTCCCCTTTGGGTCTCAGCCGCTCTATGTTCTATTGGTCTTTCTGGAGGCATGCTGGTGGCTTGGGATCCAGCTATCTACGAGCTCAGTTCCTTCTTAACCTGTGGTGGCATCTTATGTTTGGGCAAAAGTCTTGAATCAAATCAGGAGTTGGCACTTCTGAATATATATGGACCTTGTCTCGACCGACCTTTTTTTTGGACACAGTTAGCACAGAGTGGCATCCTTGCCCTCCCGAATCTCATCTTGGGTGGTGACCTCAATATCACCCTATCACCAGATGAACATTGGGGCACCGCCTCCATAACCGGATCGGGCAGCAATCTGTACAGAGATCTTTTTAATTCCTTCAACCTTGTAGATGTCCAGCCTAACAAACTTCTTCCCACCTGGCGCAATGGAAGGAGAGGCTCGGCTGCCATTGCAAAAAGGCTTGACCGCTTTCTCATCTCCGAGACATTTTACACTTCCACCGTCTCCCCTTTCTCAGGCGTCACACTTCCTTTTGTCTCTGATCACGCGGCCATTACTCTCACAATGATTCCTATTGCCCGCTTAAAGCCCTTCCCCTTTAAATATAACCAACACTGGGCTGATTCCACTGATTTTTCGGCACTGGTACACTCCGTTTGGAACGACCCACGGTTCCTGGGCGAATTCAATCCGCAGTCGCGTCTTGTATTTAAACTATCCGTCCTCAAAGATCAATGCAAAAGATGGATAAAACAGAAACAGTTCGCCGAAGGTCAAGCCTTATATCAGCTGGAGCGTGAGATCTCAGAACTAATTATCCAATCTTCTTCGGTGGCTCTTTCGTCTGATGAGGAGGCCACTCTAATTGATAAAGAGGAGAAACGGAAAGCTATTCTTTTAGATGAGGAAAAAAGATGGCGCCTCAGAAGCCGGGCGACTTGGCTAAAATGGGGCGACTCTAATACCAAATACTTCCACAAACTGGCAAATCTTAATAGAAATAAAAAGCATATCTGGTCTATTGAACAGGGGAACGAGGGGCCAATCCGAGGACAGGAGGCACTCAAGATAGCAGCGTCCTCTCACTTTGAACAACTGTACAAATCCAACAACGAATCGTATATACAGGAAAAAGCTTCTACAGCCAGGCTATATTCGCATTTTATATCAGCAGCGGAAGCCACTGAACTATACAAACCGGTCACCCTTACAGAGCTCAAATATACGCTTTCACTCCTTAAAAAAGAGAAAAGTCCGGGCCCCGATGGCTGGTCGGCCGAATTTTTCTCTCATTTCTTTGACCTGGTTGGAGCGGATCTACTACTGATGGTTGAGGATGCGCGCACTTCAGGTAAGATCAACAACAGTCTCAATTCTACGTTTCTGGCATTAATTCCTAAGACAGATCAGCATACCTCCTTCAACGACTTCAGACCGATCTCTTTATGTAACCTTGCTTATAAGCTCATTGCTAAAATCATCTCCTCGAGGATCAAGCCGGTCTTGGAAAGAAGCCTCTCGCCTGAACAGCTCGGATTTCTTAAGGGAAGAAGAATCCACGATGCCATTGGAGTGGCACACGAGAGCATACACAGTATTTTTCAGAAAAAACAAAAGGCTTTTATCATGAAAATCGACCTCAAAAAGGCCTTTGATAATGTGGACTGGGATTTTCTTAGAATCATCCTTATCTCGACTGGTTTTGGAACAAACTTGACGGACTGGATTATGTCCTGTGTTACCACTGCAAATCTCTCAGTACTGATTAACGGGGAGGCTTCCAGATTCTTCAAATGTGAAAAGGGGCTCCGCCAGGGATGCCCACTTTCCCCCTACCTATTTATCCTTGTCCTAGAAGGGCTAAGCCGGCTCCTCTTAAAAAATGTGGTCGAGCAACGCATTACTGGTATTCAGGTGTCGTCCCACTACAGAATCGTCCATCTCATGTTTGTGGACGACATTCTCATTTTTTCAAAAGCAGAGGAAGCGGAATGGATTGCACTTCTAGATATTCTTCAGATTTTCTGCAAGGCTTCGGGGCTGTCCATTAACCCCAACAAGTCCTCGGTCCACCATTGGGGTCTATCGGTGGCTGATAAAACCTCTCTAACAGCACTTTTCCCCTACACCTTCATAGACTTATCACTTGGTTTCAGATATTTGGGGTTTCATCTTAAGCGGGGTGCCTCCAAGGCTACTGACTGGACGTGGCTAGTGTCAACCTTTGAACGGAAAATTGACTTTTGGTGCAACAAATGGTTGTCCCTGGGGGGACGACTCATCCTTGTTAAATCGGTGCTACAAAGCCTGGCTGTTTACTGGATGCTATTGGAACGGATTCCTGTTAAAATCATTACTATGCTCCGCCGGTTATCTTTCAATTTCCTATGGAACGATCTTGTGGGGAAAAGGAGATTTCACCTTTGCAGCTGGCAGACGCTCTCTAGGCCAACAAGGGAGGGAGGATGGGGTCTGAAGCATCTCGGCAACTTCAACAAAGCGTTATTGGCATGTTCTTTCTGGCGAGCAATCTCTATCGATAATCTATGGCACCGGATTATCAAAGACAAATATTTCGGTGAGCATCCCCTTTACACTTGGCTTCGGAAGCCACATCTTATTCAGAGCTGGGCATCTCCTTTCTGGAAGGGACTTGTGTCCTCCTCACAGGTTATCTTACACTGGCTCTGCTGGAGTCCGGGATCGGGCCAAGATATTGTACTGGGTAGAGACAAACTTCTAGGCATTGATGAGCTCTCGATACTGTCCTTACAGCTCAGATCCCTTCTAAGGTCACGAAATATTTCTTCTCTGGCTCAGCTAAAGAAAGAGAACAACATTTTTCCTCTTCCTGACATTTGGTGGCACAACAGCGATTTGTACATAGATGGTTCAGCAGCTTTGGAGCTGGACTCCTTCACGGCTGCATTAAAGAGCTCGGGTCTTTCCCTCACGAGTGCACAAGATATCCTCAACTGGAGAGGTGGCGATGGATCGGGGACTGTTGGTGCTAAGAATGTATATGCTACGCTCTGTATGGGCAGGATGATCGAGGAACAACCTTTATGGCTCCGTCATATCTGGTCTTGGCAGCTCCCCTTAAAAATCAAGTTATTTTTTTGGCTTGGATCTATCGATAAGCTCCTCACCTGGGAGAATCTACTTAAAAGAGGAAGACAAGGACCCGGCATTTGTATCCTTTGTAGAAGGGGATCGGAGAATATTCATCATCTTTTTGTTCATTGTACCTTCTCACAACACATCTAGCAGCATTTTCTGCATCTCTACTCCCTTCCATTCTACTAGACTGGTGACACATTTAATACATGTTTTCATTCCTGGTTTTCTCTCCAAGCAGCGCCTCCTACCCTGGCAGTTTTAATTTGTTGGCACATTTGGCTAGAGCGTAATAAGGCGCTCTTTGAGGATACTGCCCCTTCTCCTTGGGCGGTCTGCCACAGAACACAAGCCTCCTTCTGTTGGAAACAATCTTCAGACTTGAAGTCTCCACACAAAGGGGTGGACCTTATATTACCAGCAGGCCACTCTATAGCTTTCTTTGATGGAGCGGCGCAGTCGTCCGGCATGTGTTGTGGTGCTGGTGGCACCTTCAAATCACACCCAGAGAGAATTACAAAATGGTCACTTTGCTGTGGTAGGGGTACGAATACTAAGGCCGAGCTACTTGGCTTATGGACAACTCTATTTCTGGCCTCCATGTGGTCCCTTGATCACCTACAGGTCATTGGAGACTCTAAGGTTATCATCGACTGGATTAATGGTGTGTGCTCTCTACACTCCTCCCACGTAGAGGGCTGGAAACATAAATCCCTCCTGCTGGCTCGCTCTTTCACAGATATACACTTCCGACATCTCCACAGAACCTATAATTCTGAAGCAGATACACTCTCTAAGAGAGCTCTCCAGCAAGTGGTGGGCAGATTGGCTATCAACCATTATGACAAAGGAATAGAGAGTACTACTTCCTTCTTTAATCTTTTTGAAGCTTAATTCAAGATAGCTGCAATCTTTCTCTTCTGATCCCTACTGATGCTGGGCATTGATGTCTGTATTAGACATTTGTTAGTGGCATCCCTCAAACAAGCGATTGATTGCTCTCGGTGTGGCAGCCTGCATATTGATATTCATAGCACCTATTATCGGTGTGGCTATGATGTCCATTTGCATCGGTTGTTCCTCCTGTGCATCGTTTTCTCTTCAGATCTTTTCCGATGCTAGGCTTTGAAGTCTGTATAGACTTTTGTTTTTGGCATCCTTCCCCTCTTGCGTTTGAATGTCCTCGATGTAGCAGCCTGCACATTGATATACTCGGCATCCTTCAAACGGTGTGGCACTGATGACAGGCTGCGACTATTGACTGAGAATTCTTTCTCTCTGGTCAGACTGTTCTTCTGGAGGCGCCGGGACAGTCTATTTTATTCCGAGGCATTATGAAGGCGGATGTTGACTTATCGCTTACTTGCCTCGGTGAACTGACTCGCAAGGTCTTGTTATGTGTTAGTTACTCTTACATGTTTGGCTGTATGTTTTTCGGCCTTTGACAGTCCTTACTCTGTCTGGCAGTCTCTCTGCATGCTTATGTAATTGGACAGTATTGTTATGTCTTTTGTTATTCAGCTTTGACTGGATACAGAGCAACTGTAAATGATTTTATACCTTTATAAAATTGAGTAATTTCTTTTGGGAAAAAAAATTACTTGTGGTATTGACAATTAATTTTTTTTTACAAACAATCAAATGTATCCATATTAATATGAGGTCTTTGTTTTATTAAATTACTTGTTGTATTAACATATTTTTTTTTTGTATTTAAAAGTTAGAATGTTCCAAAATAAGCAATGAGAATGCCCAATAAAAAAAAATGTTATCAAAGTAATTACATCAAAAAAAAAATGTTATAAAAGATACAAAAGTATGTGAAACTTTTGAAGTATCAAATAAGTTTTAACAAACTCAAAAAAAACTAATATCAACAAAGTTTTAACAAACTCATAAAAACTAAATGAAGAAAAACTCACAATATTAATAATTTTAATAACATAAAAATAGATTTTCATACTCTACTTAATCCAGGAAAACCTATACTATTGTTAAATTTAATAATTTGAAAATAAATATGTAATTAAAGTAAATATACAAAACAAATTAAATGTATGTGTTAATTTAGAGTTTCACAATGTTTTGAAATTTGTTTTATTAAATTATTTAGAAAGACCTGAAATGTATTTACTGAATACGAAGAAAGAACTAACACTCACAAACAAACAAACAGTGATTTCAAAAATAAATAAATAAAATTACAAAATAGTTAATCCCTAAAAATTGATGTGAAAGAAGAGAATGGAGGAGGAAACGGAGGCA
>SNQJ01S0057776.1:41460-57542 GCA_010110895.2 Picea sitchensis
AAGTCTAGTTCTAATTTCGAACTAAAGTGTGAAGCTGCATTATGTTAAAGAATGCAAACAAGTTCCTAATTCGAGCCATCCACTTCTCCTCTTCACTCCTTTATAAGCAGAGGTCGACCCCTCTCTTCTAAATTGTTGAGGAATTCAAAGAAATAATCCGCTTAAGAAATCAAGGTCAAAATTTAACCGTCCTAACTGGTTGGTTTGACTGGTTCCATACCAAACCAATTAAAAGGCCGAGTCACCTCCAGGAGGCACCGAACCAGTTGAATCAGCTGACTCCGAGACCGGTTTTAAAAAAACTGCTATAGCATCTATAAAGTATATATATCAGTCACATTGAAATGGGAACATCGCAGAAACACTGTTTGGAATGGAACCGGCCAAACTGGTTGGTTTGACCAAAAATCCAGCCTTGGCCATTTGTATTTCAGAAACTTCGTCAAGGGAAGGGAATATATATATATATATATACACGATTACAGTGTCGTAGAATTAATTATAATTTTTTACAGGTTTTAATTGCGGAAATTTCAAGATTTTTTTTTTCCATTCCGCTACCAGTCCGAACTTCCCACTGTATCGTACGACTCTGTCCTCTGTCCGTACACACATCTACAGCAACACCCAAATTGTGTACATCTGTATAGTCAAATTCGCTGCTAATTAAAATCGTGTAGTGAATTTGTACCATTCGTACAACTATTTACAGGTTTCGTGCCTAAAAAATCGAAAGTCGTGCTATCCGTACATCGCGTACGTACAAGTCGCAACTATTAACGGAATCCGTACGTTGTTTTCAATTATAGGATAGTCGATTCAATTCCTTTGGCAGCCACCGGTTCATTGCATTTTGTAGCTGCGGGTCAATAACTGGCTTAAAGATCACGTGGGGTGAAGTGAATTAACTAGCAGAAAAAGTAAAGTCTATCACATTTGGTATAAAGTCAACTAAATTTATATGAAGGGAGTATTTAAAGTTTCCTTAACCTAAAAAGTTTATTTAATCAAAGTTAAGGATAAGAGGATATACATGCATATATATATATATATATATATATATTAAAGTGGAATATTATTAAAAGATATAAAAGGGAGCTCCCAACGTTATAAAAAAAAATATTTCATTTGGAATTAAAAAGGATATTTAAATTATTATATATATATATATATATAACCAAAGAAGCTATTGAAGAATTAAAGTGTATAAGGAAGTTTTTTGAGGTAACAAAAATAATCGACGAAATCAAATGGATCCGAGTAATACTAAAGAAGGAAGATTTTCTTATGAAGGTTATCCAATTTCATCTTACGGGTTTTCTACATTAAAGGGGAGTATTCAAGGAATAGAGTTTAACATCATTATTAGTTTAGACTATAATGAAAATTACATTAATATTGATTTGACAAATCAATTATTAATTCTAGAGACGAATATAATTGAAAAGAAAGATATTTTTCAAATTAAAGAGTTACAAGTAACAATTGATGAATATGAGTATATATCTCAATTCTATGTTACAACTATGTATCAAGAAGAAGTTGACATCGTTATCGGGTTACCCTGGTTTAAAAGTCTAGGTACTTTCATACTAAACATGGAGAAAAAGTTTGTGACATTCCCCTATAAGGAGAAAATGATAACATTACAAGACACCACATCGGAGCCAGATTTCGTAACACCAGAAGACTTTAACGATATCTCAAAAGTCATACTTCAAGAAAATAAAAAAACAATGCAAAGAATGCAAAAAGAATTTGACGAAGTTATCAAGGATAAAAGCGAAGAAATTTCTCGTTTAAAAGAATACGGTAAAAAACTACTTACACAGGTCAAGAAGTCAAAGGTTAAAAAACAATGTGTTCAGAAGTTGGAACAAGAGAATCAAGAACTCAAGAAGAACCTATCAGAAAAAAATGAAGAAAATTCTCATTCGAAAAGCCTTAATCATGAGTTACTAGAACAAATCAGAAAATTGAAAGAAGAAAAACTTGAAAATCCAGACATTAAAGCTCAAGAAGATGCCAATCCAGTGGAAGAAAAAACATATAGAGATGTTGGAGTACAAATGATGGAAGATCCAGGACGAGAACGACTAACTTATCGTCCGAACAATATTGATACCAGCCCAAGTAAATCTCATGATAATCATTCGTTGTGGAAGATGCAACATTCTGCAAAAGATCGAATTAGGATGGTCCGACTCTTTCACAATTCGACAGTTCTGCTCAACTCTTCGTCACTCATATTGTTTGGTATTATCAATCTTAACAACACCAAAAACAGAGAGTCATGTGATGACATTGCAAGCCAGAACGAAGAAGTAAGCCTCTCCATAAACATGCTTTGAGGACAAAGCATTTCTAAGGGGAAGACAATGTAACAAACATAAATATATATAAATATGTAAATATAAATAAATATAAATAAGTAATAAGTAATTATTAATTATGAAGAAACATGACATATGAAAGGTCATGTCTCTTATGAAAGGACACCCCTGTGCGGGATATATATACAAGCCCTCATTCCTCATTTGTAAGAATCTCATGTCTCTTATGAAAGGACACCCCTGTGCGGGATGTATATACAAGCCCTCATTCCTCATTTGTAAGAATCTCATTCATATTCTTAATTTACTCAATATATTATTATTTCATCCTAAATGGATTACTTTATATTCTAAGTATTTTGGATATTTAACTCGTGAGCCAGATTTAGTTCACCACAATTTCTTCATGAAGGGAGTGCTGGATCTCTGCTCTTCTTAAATGAGGTTGACATTGCCTGTATGGTTTCACAGAAAAGAAATGGTGAAGGGGGACTATTAGTATTCTTATGTCTTATCATTTATGTGACTGGTAAATATAGATAGTCTTGTACCAAGTTAGAATTTAATGTTGTACTTTTGCAGGTCTGGGCCTGTTCATGGAGTTGTTTCCGTGCACAAACTGGAAAATCCTCCCCAGCTGAGTGGTGGTTTAAATGTGCGTTCTATTACAAGAAATGAACATGAGAGTACTACTATAAATGAGAAGAGGGATCGATTTATTGGCTCGGAGAAAGACCGAACTGTTCTCAAAAGCAGTATTAAGTATGCTTCTTGGCCTGTAAATCCTTTCTAATGAATACATTGCACTTGGAATAAAATTATGTAGATCACTGCTTGAGAATTTTCATGTGAGAAAAACACTGTTCTGTTTATTTAAGACCGATCATGCAGAATTGTAAGAGCTTCTGGCAAAGCTTTGTTATATTGTATATGTTGCCAACTCTCTTATCTATCTGCAAAATTATTCATGAAATTTAGTTTTTACCTTGTTACTGTTATTTTGATTACCTCTGTGTTTATTATCTATATTTTCAGGCCAAACATTCGTGATGAGAATCATGCAGCAAGTCCTACGACAATTACGAAAGGGAAAGCTTCTCGAGCACCCCGGTCCAGTTCAGGTGCAGTAGCTAATTCATCCCCACATTTTCCACGCACATCTCCTACTTTTGATGGCTGGGAGCGATCTTCCAATGCAAACAGAGTTCAGGTTCCTTCTGGAACAAACAATCGCAAGCGTCCCCTACCAACACGATCTTCGTCACCACCTGTAGCCCAATGGGTTGGGCAAAGACCACCAAAGATGTCACGTGTAAGAAGAACAAACTTGGCGCCACCAGTTTCAAATCGTGATGATGTGACAAGTTTGGCAGAGGGATCTCCTAATCCTGAATCTGGTGCTAAACCTGATTCTACTGAGAGCAATGGTGCAGGTTTCCCAAGGCGCTCATCAAACAATAGTGTTCCCCAACAAAGCAAATTAAAGACTGAAAATGTCTCTTCTGCTGGGTTATCCGAGAGTGAGGAATCAGGAGCCGTTGACAACAAGTGCAAGGACAAGAACAAGAAGCAAGGGGATGCAGAGGAAAAGGTTGTTCCTGTCAGTCAAAAGGTTGGATCGTTGGTTTTGCCATCGAAGAAGACAAAGATTGTTACTAAAGAAGAAAGTGGGGATGGTGTGCGTAGACAAGGACGGAGTGGGCGGGGCTTAGCTCCATTCAGGGCCAATATTCCTCCTCCAAGTGGAAAAATTGAAAATTCTGCAACAGCAAAGCAACTAAGGAGCACAAGGCCTGGTACTGATAAAGTAGAAAGGTGAGTGGTAATATGTATTGATCACACTCTAAATTTCACATGCCTCTAGTTTTTAATGCTGAAACATTACTCAGACATAGTCATTAATTAAAACCAATCAACAGACTGATACATGTTTTTGGGTGGTTCAGTAAGACAGGTCGACCTCCAACCAAGAAAATATCATCGGATCGGAAGCCCCATACACGTCCAAGGCGGCCATTGAACAGCGGATCATCAGATTTTACAGGCTTGTACTTCTATCTTCTGAGAAATTGTTTATCTAGTATGAAACTTGAGACTAGTCATTGTTACATACCGTCATAGGGTATTGATACGTTGCAGCTGCACTTTTGCAGGGGAGTCAGATGATGATCGTGAAGAACTCTTAGCAGCTGCAAATGCTGCTATCAACGCAAGCGGTAAGATTCTGAGACTTTCCATACTATGATTGACAGTAACATATAAATTAGCTTTATATTAGCTTGCTTTAAGCTTTTGAGGGAGGATATATAGCTGTGCCTGCTGCCTGGATATTTTCTTAATTATAAATTACAGCAAAAATAAACTTTTTCATTGATTGTTGTTTAATCTTGAAACTGGTTCTGGCAGAGACTGCATGTTCAGGACCATTTTGGAAGCAAATGGAGCCATTTTTTGCATTCCTCACTCAGGATGACCTAGATTTCCTCAAGCAACAAGTAATATTTTTTGCACACATTTATTGCCATGTAAAATATTTGGAAAAATTCCACTCTTGAAATGTTTATAATTCTTTTGAATTCTTAAATTGTATTGTCTCTTTGAGCTCATTGTGACGATGTCCATGACTTGCTGGATGCAGATTAGACAGGTAGAGGATGCAGATGCAACTGCAATTTATCCATTTGGCAATCATCAGAATGGAAAGGTATGAGCATAGTTCATGTGCCATCTATCTTGGTTTTATCTGTGATGGAAAATAGCCAGTTTTTACCAAATATTTTATTGTGGCATATGATTGACTCATTTACTGTAAGAACTTTCTTTATTAAGCTCATGGAGCTTTCACTTGTGTGCTGGTTAAAGGGTGATTTTTTTAGAGATTTTGAAAATGCGTGTAGTTACATGTATGGTCAGATGCTTTATACTGTGAACCTTGCAGTAACACCTTCTCCTTCCTCTATTTTCAGGCTGGTATCATATGTAATTCACTGCCAGCATCTCCGACTCCAATTATCACAAGTAAGCAAAGAAGTTTTCCAAATGGTAGTGTGGATAATGAGGCATTGAGACTTGGCAGTTTGAATGACACAAAGGATATGGAGAGATCCTCAAGAAAACGCAGATGGCTTGACAAGATGCTTCCACTTTCTCAAAGGGTGCTTTCAGCTTTAATTATTGAAGAAGACCTCAGCAGAATCCTATATGATGGACAACAAGATGACTCTGTTCAATGCATTAGTGAGGATTCTCCTTGTGGTACTAGTCAGATTGACAGTGACACCAAGGACACAAAGAGAGTGGAATCAGAGATAGAGTTGGAAGTGGAACTGAAAAAGCGGAAGCGATACATGTTGGATGGTTCTCGTTATGACAGCCATACTGCTTCAAATGGGCATTGGAATTATACAGTGGGAAATAGCAATGGGGATGAACTCAGGCAGGAAGATGATATTGTAGAATGTTCAGAAATTGAAACTTTTAATTCAGACTATGGACAGTTGGATGAAAGGCATATGCATGGACGGCAAAAGAATAATGATGAGTCGCAATCAAATTATCAAACTATTGGATTGATCTCTGGTATTGCAACTTATGAAATGCAGTCCGAGGAAATGTTCCTAGATCAGAGGATTCTACTGGAACTTCATACTCTTGGACTGTTTCCAGAATTTGTGGTATTCTTACCCATCTTAACTGTTTCTCTCTGATAGTGTGTGCATGCTAATATTGAGTATCATGTGTATGATTGTGTGTGATTATGATGCTTGCAGCTTTACCTTAGGTTTGTTGATTTCCTTTTTTAATGTTCTTGTAACATTCTGATGATCTTTTCCCCAGCCGGATTTGTCACAGAGGGAAGATGAGGAGATAAAAGAAGATATTTGTAAGCTTCAGGAACAGCTTCAGCAGCAGGTTAATCTCATCAAAATCCGTGCTGTAGGCTTTCATTAATCTTTTACCATTGTTCATTGTCTTGAAATATCTTACCAATTCAAAAATAATGAATATGAAAATGGATATACTAATAGATCCATTTAGAGTAAACACTTGGAAGGAACACTCAGACAATGCCAGTGCATTATTCAACCTCTACATTTGTTTGAAGTTTGAACTATTATAAACATCATTGTGTCCAGAAAGTTTGACGAAGGTAAATTGCTGTGCTTTGTTTTCTCCATAGGTTTCCAGAAACAAAAGTCAAGTGTACAAATTGGAAAAAGCTGTCCTCAAAAGACAGGAAATTGAAGAAAGGTAATCACGGCTGACTGAAACAATTTTGCTAAATGCTTGGTTGACATGCAATATTATACAATCTCCTTTAGGAGGGACAAATTGTCCTTCATTAATAGAACTCTGAAATATATCTGGTGCGCCTTCAGATTGAAGCTTTGGTATTACGGTGTAAACACTCAATCAGCAAATTTTTATAGTTAGGCTTGTAATTGGGCATTACCGAGTCCTTTCTGGCAGCTTTCCTTGCTGTATTTTCTAACACGTTTTCCAAGGAGAACTGGAAGGCACTCTGTTGGCTAGTCTCTAATTCTTCTAAACTTTAAAGTAGCTAACATCCTTGATTTTGTTTATTATGTATACAGGGAACGTGAGATTCTTGCCTTTAACAAACTTCTAGACATAGCTTACAGCAAACATATGGTAAGATCTGTAAACTTCTTTTAGCTATATCTTGTTGATTCATTTCACAAGGTTTTCTAATATACACTTTTTTGGTAGTCTTTATTTTCAATGAGGCATGCAAAAGCTTATTTGCTTTGAAATGTGGAAAACATCTCTGAATTGTGTTTGGATGCTTGGTCTGTTCTATTAAAATAATTATGGTTTCATTGACTGAGGGATTTATGTTGTCTCTTCTACTAGCATGGAGCCTTTATCAGCAATTGTCATTTTTTGAAAGGAAAATTCTGTATGCATACAGTAATAGTCAGTGTTGGCTGTCATTATTGGTTGTGTGCAATTAATAAGTCAAAAGATTGTTGGAACCTCTGGCATTATTATCCCATATTCTATGAAGTTGTGTGCAGTCTTAGAAGCAGGGTTTCTTGTCTGACATCTTGTAGGCTTATGAGTAAGCAATTATAACTCTCTTGAAATAAGTTATTGTTTTATGCTATAAAATCGCTTTTTAATTTATTTGGCAATATTATAAAAGATTTATGGAGACAGAAGCTAAGGATGACCTGGAAATAAATTAGTACTTTTATTTTTAGGCTTTCATCTGAGGGTACTGTATACTATTGTAGGGGTGTCGAGGTGCCAATGCATCTGGTGGCAAAAGTGCAGGGAACAAAGTTGCAAAGCAAGCTGCCTTGGCTTTTGTTAAACGCACACTAGATAAATGTCAAAAGTTTGATGAGACTGGCAAGAGCTGCTTTTCAGAAGCTTCCCTAAAAGAAAGACTCTTCTGCACATCTTCACGGGAGACAGATACAAAACCACTCAATGAGGTTATAGAGGGGGACACTGCAAACGTTTTTGCTGGATCTACTCCGTCTCTTTCAGATCTGAAGCCATCAGGTGGTGTAATTAACTACTTTTTCCATTTCACTCGTTGATATGGAAATAGTCTGCAATATATTATGAAGTTTGTAGTTTAAAACCAAAATTTCTCTAGGATGAACATTATGTGTGTTGTTGCAAGATACTCTTTGTAATTCCCTTACAAGGTTGTTCTGCTGCAGTAAAAAATTGCAAATAGTCTTCATGCCATTTTGTGGTCCGGGAAGGGGATTGTGTATAATTGGATTCTGTTAAACAACATTGATGCGTATTTTAAAAAGATGTGGTTTTATTTGCAGCTGTGTCTGTCACTGCCTCTGAGAATACTACTCATGTTATTGCACATGCGCTGAAAACTGAAAATGGAGATGGGGGATTATGTGACACACTCCAGGCAATTGCACCTTATTCAGAACAAGCTGGTGTAAAAGATGAATTGTGGTCAACACGAGGAAAAAAGAGGGAACTTCCACTTGAAGAAGTTGTTGGCAGTGGCATCATAAGGGGTGCACCTGCTCTTGAGGCTACTCTTGTTGGTGGGACAAAGGGAAAGCGCAGTGAAAGAGACAGAGAGGGTAAGGGGCAGAACAAAGAGATCTTGACCAGATCTGGTACTGCTAAAAGTGGTCGACCAGGTTTAGGAAATGCCAAGGGGGAAAGAAAAAACAAGCCGAAACCAAGGCAAAAGACTGCTCAACTTTCAGCTACAGTAAATGGCCTTCTTGGCAAGCCAGCTGAAGCACCGAAGTTGCCAGTGTCAGATTCTGGTGAAAAGTCAAGTGATAAACTGGGTAAATTGAAAAATGACCACAATCCTGGTGCTACACAGGATACATCACATGATAATGAGGGAGCCATTGATTTGTCGCACTTGCAGCTCCCTGGCATGGAAGACTTTGTTGTTACTGATGATTTAGGTGGGCAAGGTCAGGACTTGGGTTCCTGGTTGAACTTTGAGGATGAGGCCTTGCAAGATGGTGCTGGTGATTTTATGGGTCTTGATGTGCCTATGGATGACCTCTCTGATCTGGCAATGATGGTCTAACAAAGAATATTATTTTATATGACTTAATTGGAAGCTGTAATGAAGCAGTTGTCAAAAGGCGGCCACTGACACAAGTCATCTTTCTTCTGGATACTTGTATTGTATTAGAATAGTTAAATTCTTTCGAAGATTTCTTGTACAAGTCAGCTATGCAGTCGGGAGCAAAATTGTTTTTAATCATCACAGGAATTGCTCCCTTTGTAACAAAATAGCAGACCATTACTTTTGTCAGTCTTGGTTTTGCTCTTTACAAGCCAGCTTTCCCTATCGTCCAAGGTTGTCACTTACCAGCATTTTGCCTTGGTTGTTACTTTCAACCCTGATCAGGGGAATGGACTGGATAGTACATTCATTTTGTGTCATTAATAATTGTTGATCATGCTTTTGCTGTGGCCATATCCTCCCATGTGCTGCAGAATCTGCCTGCATTTTTATTCAGTTCTTTAGACTGGAAAATTTCACATTTTTGTGTTATGGAAGCCTGTTCTGGCCAGGTTTCAGGATCTGTACTTCATCTTTTCTCTTGTATATAGATTCTATTGACTATCTGTAAGGACCGGATTTGTTTCCAAATGGACATGGAAATCTTCTTACTGTAGATTTGTCACTGATTATATCATGCTTTCCTCACTAGTTTTTCCTTCAATTCAATTCTTTTGAAAAATCAGTTTCTTGTAGGACTGAATACTGATGTGTTCATGCCCTTTATGACCCCAATAGGAGTCATATGCAACTACATTCCACCTAAGATTCTGTGAATGCATCTCCAATTGCTAAAATTTCCCCAGAAGGGCAACATAGTATAGTAATATGTTTATTAGGTCTTGATGTTTTGCCTAGTATTTGAGCAGTAGCAGTAAAGGAATTTCTCCAGCATCATACCAGAACTGATTGCGAAGATAACAGTAAGTCAATCACTATATTACTATTTATAAAGTTATAAACTTTGCCAATTTTTTTCAGAATGTTGTAAGCAGGCACTATTTTGTCAAGTCAAAAAGCTGCATTTGACGACCAAAGAGCTTACAGCTCTGAGTTTGTTCAACAAGTTCAACAATGGATCAACAATGGAAGTTACAATCATGTGTTCCTATGCAGTTTCTTAGTATCTACAGATTTTTGTTCTGCATGAAGATTCCAGTTCTCAGTGGCTTCCAAATGGAAGATGTTTACCAGTTGTCATGAATGAATAACTCTGAATCAGGTATGTTCTCAATAATTCAGGAATAATTTTTTGAATATTGAATGACAGACTTTTAAGTTACTTAACAGGAAGGTGATTGAATTTGTGTGGCTGCATTTATAGTTCCTTCATGTCACTGCATTCATGTATGGAGGTCATTTGCTCAGTTGCTGGTGCACTTCTGTAGAAGGTAGCTTTTGATATTCTTTAATTTAATATATAGATTGTAAGCAATTGTTTTTACTGAATGCAGGATTCGGAAACTGACTTGTATATTCTGCAGTGGCAGCATGCATTACTGTGCATCATGCAGCTCACAAACTACAAATCTATGTTTCTTATCAAAAAATGTTTAATGTGTGATACTTTTGTACATATCTGTATGTGTTACAAACATGGTAAGCTCATCTTGGATGTTGGGTGTTGCCATCTACAGCTAGGTAAGTTCGGTTATCCACTCCAAAGTATTTGATATTTAATGTGATCAAATTGTTTTTTCAAAACTGGACTATGCTTAATTTTCTTTTTTTGGTCAAGTTTTCAGTGAATATCTGTTCTTTCCATAAAGGGTAGTTTTTCTTGCCGGAATAGCTTATTATGATAAAAATTAACTGATTTTGGAGATCTTTTGGGCAGGATATCCAAGCAATACAGAAGGTGTTTTCATATTTAGAAGCTTGGCAAAACCAATTGTGCTGCTTTTCTTGTATATCTGGCATTCTATATGTTGTGCCATAAATTAGTGATTGAAGCATAGAAAATATGATATTCATCCTGGAAATGTTAATTACAACTTAAGGAAGGTGTTTGGCTAATAATGTATGGCTAAACACTTTAGAACATTTGGTCTGGCAATATTTCAATCGAAGGGGATGGAAGCTAACTATGCTTGTGATTATTATTCATCAAAGCAAGTTGGACGGTGTCTGTCTTTAGTTATTATTTTGATAGTAAATAAATGTTTGCCTTTATGGTTGAGTTATATATTTCACGATCCTTCGTATATATGAGCTTTAATATAGAAGGGTAATTGAGAAAATGAAGTCTTTCAGGGAGAAGACATTCTATTCCTTTTTGGATAGGGAATGGCCAAGGGTCTTATTTTATTTCCACCAAGGGTTATATTCAGCTCCTAGATTATCCTAGCTATATGTAGTTATCTCCAAGACTCTATAAATTTCATTTTGGTCTTTATGATTTGCATTACTGATTGATGTGGAGCTCTCTTCGTTTTGTGCATTTCCAGTATCTAATTCTTAGAGATGATATCCAACTTGATATATGAGAAACATAGCTCATCTATTAACGAGTTGGTTCAGATCATTACCTGTTTGATACTAGAATTTCGTTCTCAACTGATTTGGCAGTGGAAAGAACATTACCAAGAAAGCACCATCAGTGGATGCAAATATGAAGTAGGAAGTCATAGACTTGGTGTTATACCACTGACATCTAGCAAGTCAGATACGATCAGAAGATTTTATTAATGTCCATGAATCGCTGAAGAATAGTTCATTAGGACTGGAAAATACAGTCAGTGAACAGTGGAAAGTGAGTGTCAAGATCGCTCCTAAATGCTAATGAAAAGATAAAAGGTACAAGAACAAAAGAGTAATTCCTGAGAAAGGGTGAACCGAAAAAGGTAAACCCTGGAAAGAGGGGACACTACTCAACATCAGAGATAGCAGTATAAGGAGGGACAGTCACAGAATGAAACTCTTTGTGCACTGTTACTAGGCTCATGGTACTGTGTGTTCGTGTCTGCTTAGTTTCCCAGATATTGTTTGGCCGTGAATCTTCAACTTTGTTAGATCATATTCTTGCTTGGCTGTTACTGCTTGTAGTTTGCACAATCACATGCAGGAATTTTGTAGCTACTTGAGCCTTTTCAGAGCTAAAAAATTGTAGAAAGTTGTATTTGATTGTACTTGGAAATGACCATACCTGCCTCATATTACCTGCACGGAGAAAAAAGTATGTATGTTCACACACACATATATATATATACACGCTAGGGCATTTGATAACAAAAGTCTGAGTGTGGATAGGCCAATAGGGTACACGCACCTTTCTTAAACCATCCCCATGTTTTGAAACTTTTACTCTGCGGATTGTTTTCTACATTTTTTTTTATGTCTGTAAAGTGGCAATGTTCTTTTAACCAGATATCCTGAAGGTGATGTTTACTCCTGCATCTCAATTTGGAATTGGGAGAGACAAACCCTTTGTTTCCTAAAAACGATTAGCACTAAACAAAATAATTCAGGTAAATATTGAATTAAATACATGACTGAAAACAAATGTCATATCAGTGAACATGACCCGTTAGGTTTTGAATTAATACATGAATGAATATAAATTCCATGCGAGAGAACGCGACCCGTTAGGTTTCTTTCAACTTCTTTATACTCAAGCTGTAGACCAGGGTTCCTGTGCCCTCGACAATCCAAAAGTGAATGTTGGTTGACATTTTAATACTTAAAATTGCTTTTCGTTTTAGATTTTAAATTTTCATGTTTTAGTAATATAAAATATTTTGCTGATGTGGCTAGTTATAACTATTTTATTATTATTTTATTTGCCGTACTAATTAAATAGTATGAAATGTTTTTTCAATTCATTATCTTTGATTATTTTTTTTCTTATAAAATAGTATCAAATGATTTTATTTATACAATCAAGTCAAAATTCTACTATGAAATGTTTATATATTTCTACAATTATGTCATTATGCCATTTCATTCTCTTTGATTCTTTGATTATTTATTTTATTGATTTTTTTTTAATAAAATAGTATCAAATGATTTTATTTACGCAATCAAGTCAAAATTCATAATGTTTGTTTATTTAATAAACTAAACTATCATAAGTTAATTCAAGTTAATTTTTTTTTATCATTTTTTTTTAAAAAATATGTAAATTTCCATTTTATAATTCATCTAAATATAGTATCAAGTGATTTTATTTACGCAATCAAGTCAAAATTCAAAATTCATAATGTTTTTTTATTTAATAAACTAAACTATCATAAGTTCTAGTTAATTCAAGTTAATTTTTTTTTATCATTTTTTTTTTAAATATGTAAATTTCCATTTTATTATTCATCTAAATTTTACAGAATTAAATTTTATTCTAAAAATTGTTAAAATTATATAAATCTTTAAAAATTTGAAAATTTTAAGTAATTTTTCTATAATTGTCATTTTAAAGATAAATATAAATCCTTAAAATTTAAAGTGTTAAATAATTTTATTTATACATTCAAGTCAAAATCATAATATTCCTTTATTTAAATAAAGCTAAACTATCACAACAACAAAATATAAAAAGTGTAACTTTGTTCAATAGAACATTTTAGATCAAATAAGATAAAATAAAAAGTGTAACTTTGTTCAATAGAACATTTTAGATCAAATAAAATAAAATATTAAATAGTGTAAATCTCTATTGTGTTATTTCTATGATGAAATTTTAACAATCTTCTCAAATTTTAATAATTGTTTTAAATAAAAAAAATAATGTATGATTTATACGATTGATTGCCATATATATAAAGAGCAAATTATGCATACATACCAATTGTAATTTAATTGTAAAAATGAGTGGTTATTTATTAATGAAAAATAATTGTGGTTAGAAGATATATAAAGAGCAAATTATGCATGCATACCAATTGTAATTTAATTGTAAAAATGAGTGGTTGTTAATTAATGAAAATAATTGTGGTTAGAGAATTAAACTAGAGATGTAACCTGTTTACAAATGATTAAATACTTATAGATGACAAATGAGTTTTGGGTAAATGATAAATTAAGCATTAACTATATTTACAAGATGTTTAGAGATTAACTATATGCTATGGTCTTATTTTACAAATTATTAAATGTTACTGTGTCTTTTGATAAAAAATTAGTTTTGGAAATGACAAATTAAGAACTAATTATATTTGCAAGATGTTTGGTTATATAAATAAAGCGACATTTATTGATGATAAGTGGTTGAGGTTAAATGATAAATCAATTGAACATTTCTTTATAGACAATTTGCAATTGTAATTTAATTGTAAAAATGAGTGGTTATTTATTAATGAAAAATAATTGTGGTTAGAAGAGATTAAATACAAGATATAACCTCATTTTACAAATGATTAAATACTTATAGATGACAAATGAGTTTTGGGTAAATGATAAATTAAGCATTAACTATATTTACAAGATGTTTAGAGATTAACTATATGCTATGGTCTTATTTTACAAATTATTAAATATTTTCTTTTGATAAAAAATTAGTTTTGGAAATGACAAATTAAGAACTAATTATATTTGCAAGATGTTTGGTTATATAAATAAAGCGACATTTATTGATGATAAGTGGTTGAGGTTAAATGATAAATCAATTGAACATTTCTTTATAGACAATTTGCATTGGACAACAATTTTAAATGCTTGAGGTCAAATGTAAGTTTTGAATTATTTTGGATCATTCAAGAATTTGTTTGAAAGATAGGGTTTTATCCTTTGTCATGTCAACTTCTCTCATGGTCTCGCTTTTGTGGGCTCTATCATTGCCATTGCATTGAATAATTCCTTATTCTCCAAAGTGCTTGAACACATGTACTTCATCAATAGGGTTTGGCATCAACGATTTCATAAGTTTAAAGCTTTGGTTGCATGGTAAGGGTGCTTGCTCTTTGAGCAATTTCTTCCCTAGGCCACTCATATTGTTGGCTCCCAAGATTGTTAAGGTTGTTGTGCTTGAGACCCCAGAGGCAACCAACACTAGCCTAGTTGAAAAATTGATCAATATTATCCTTCTTGGTCATTGATGTTGTTAAGGATGCCAATTATTAGCACCTTGGGTTGCCCATGGGGCACACCCCAATTGCTTATATATATTTTATGATGAGGTCATGAGAAGTAATTCCAAGAATCCAATTGGTTTGTTTTGGATCATCATGTGTTGAGCATTGGGTATGGGTGTGTTTTGCAATACACTCTTGTATTTGGTGGGGTACCTCATTGTAAAGTTGGTGCAAATCTTTGGGCAAGAGTTGGGGTCACTTTGCAATGGTCCATTGTAATGTCCCCAACCATCCATGATGGGCCACGCTACACCATAGAACTCTTTCTTTTCTCTCTCTGCGAGACATACTGTAACATACCCATCATCTAATTGAGCTATGCCACATGATTTTTTCGAATTGCATGCAATTAATTCATATACACATAGAACTCTTGCGAAAACATATATATAAAACATAACAGACATACTTTACGTAAATGCACGAATTCATACTGAAATAACAATAAACACAGACATGCAACATATACGGGAAATACCCATAAACATACAGACAATTATAGTCATGCATAGGAGAAACCCATAAAAATAAGCGTGTAAATAACAATGCAACATGTAAATTTATCACACAATTGACACTTATCTTTGTAAGAATATCACCAACTGCGTGCAGACCATCCATGAACCTCCCGGACTTAGACCACACTGTTCATCACTCTCAACAGTGAGTCACCTCCGACCTGGAACTAAACTCCATCCGGGTAAAGGGATTTCTAACCAGGTTAAAGGCTCATAGGCAACAGGAAAGACTTCGTCTCAGGTGCTCACTCAATTGATAGCCTACAGTCCTTCATTCCCCACATGCCTGTCCCACCCCAGGAAGTGTGCCCCTTCTCTGCTCAACCGTCCCTCGGCTGCCCCACTTCCCTTCCAGGGATTCAACAACAGGTTGGACATGAAGTTTCAGAACCCTGCAGCTGTAGTTTAGCACCTTCAGGAAATCAATTCCCTAGCAATTCTCTCATCTAGAGAGAAATTGCTCACGAGCTTGACAACCCGCCTCTTCAGTATTCCACGGGCTTGACAACTCGCTTCTTCAGTCCATCTCCCAAGCTAACAACTACACAAACATATATGGCTCCTGATACAGGTTCATGTACAGTGATGGGAATGTATGAAGCATAACTAATTGCGTGAGTGAAATGGT
>SNQJ01S0057776.1:57552-71162 GCA_010110895.2 Picea sitchensis
ACAGTGTGAGATGATTGTATTGTACTGAGAGCTCTTGGATTAGATTTTTGTATGAGATTGTTTCATGATTCATGATATACATAATATATGATAGTTGGGGTTTTTAGCTTTACGCTTTCCCAGTAAAACTTCTGTGTTGTGTGTTATTGATATTTTACTTTGTGCATTGCGGTTGTGATCATGGTTTAATTGCTTTTGCAATAATAATAGTAGAATCGATTATGTATTTAACAAGTGGCGGAAAATGTTATATCAGGAGAATCGCAAGAATACATTAATTTGTATTGAAATTTCTACACCTACCCAGGTCAAATTCCCGCAAGTGATACGTTGAACACTTAATGAGTATATTGGTGTAAGAGCCTTGAACCTTGTGTTGACTAATCTTCAAGTTTCTGCAAAATCCGATTACCATAGGTACCTTTTTTGGAATGAGGGGAAGTGCCTAGTGAGTTTCCCCAAGATGTGTGTTCATGGGTTTTTTTTTAAGAGAGATGGAAAAAGTTGAGGAGTTGTAATACCACTTGTAGTGAAACTTCGTAGATTAAAAATAAAAACCCTTAATTTCATAATAATAAAATGCATTTTCACAAGAATAAAACCCAAGAATATAGAGAGAACACTTAAGGTACGGTGACACCATAAATAACTCCTTGTGGAATGAATCACTCCACAAACCATGCTTGCTACAATATAATCATCAAGATAACCAATACAATGATACACGTTCTATATATAAAAGAGAGAGAAGTATTCATGAGGATTCTTGGGGGTCTATGCCAACTACCCTTCATTATAATATTAGCACCTCTAATTACCTTACATTACATTAATTATTCCCCTTAGTTATCTATAGAGTTACCTAATGTTACATTATTTATACTCCATATATACCTTATAAAAAGCATTTCATAAAAAATAGAAACAGGATCTTCCCTCCACCAAATAATTTATCATAAAAATAGGCATGCAAGCACCAATAGATTATAAGACTTGACATGAGAAACAAAGAAAAAAAATGTTAAATGCCCTGGGATGAAAGAAATAATTTATTCTATTTTATTTTTCATTTTTTACTTCTTGACCTCAATCCACCCCCCTATAGAATATTCCATGGGGATAATCTATGATTCAAAAGATAAAATTCTCCAATTCATAGGGGATCCCAACTCCTTATCAGACTTGGAGTCATTGAATTCATGAGGCCTCTTCATTTTTCACCTAATGAAGCATCCATGACAACTTCCATCCCCTGGGGAGAAAACCATGTTATATTGTCTTCCTCTCTAGCTTATGACGGGAGAGTTGTTTCCTTAATCAGCACTTGTGGAGAAGCACTAGTAGCCTTATCTCAATCTACTATTTGTTTAGTTTCTTCACCTTGATTAGCTTCATCAACTAGCATCATTTTCTCACAAGATTATCAGTGTTTTGACTTTGGTTTGAGCCCTTTTTTACTTATTAGATGAGCTCGTGCCTGGAGACAAGTATCTCATAGATCGCTTGTTTGTTGGCAGATCTGACCCCAAAACATTGTATTCTCATAATCTAATACCCAATTCCATCTAAAATTTTCTCGTTCAACAATCAATTTGTCCAATATACCCTTATTAATGCCTATCTCAACACATATTTGGGCATATGTGTACAAACACACCTTAATCCTCTCCAACTCTATTTTATGTTGCTACACAAAGTATTCTCAATATCTTCAAACACTGATAAATGCCAAAAATGTATTGGTGGATTTGGCAGGGGAACCCAAACTACAATTGTAGTCATCGGCAGTGTGTTAAGGTCAAATTCTGGGAACCATGGGATAACAAAAAGTTATGCTCTTCCCCAAAACCAAGGATCCTCAAACACTTTTTTATAATGAACGAGTTTTGGTAATAGGGTAATAAAAAATCCTTAGGAGGATAGAGATATATCATAGTATTTTGTCCGATTTGAGTAGATCCATTGGTATAAATCCACCATAACCCATTAAATCTACACATCACTACAATGGACTCAAATAAGGAGTGAAGGTTTTAGACCTCCGACACTAGCACCTCTTCTAATTTCTATACAATATACATTTTAAGCATAGGATGGATCAAAGAAACTAGTGAATACGGTTTATTTTTACCACATCTTTGAAAGAAATTGGTTCAAAGGACGAAGGCGCAACTTTTCCCACCAATCCTCCATGAACATGTAACACCAAATAGAGGGTTGAATATTTGCATATTCTATTGTTTGATAACAAAGACTAATCATCAACTTGTTTCCCTCCAAACATACGCTACTATTGTTCCCAAAGGATCCACTACATGTGCTCTAGTGTGAGTTGTATATTCGTCGCAAAATATTTGGATTGCACCCACAGCATCAAAGTTTTCCTTATGAACAATTTGATCAGAATTTGAAAGCATGCTTTTTGAGTAGGCATTTCTTCAAACTCTTTCCCTACAATTATTTCATCAAACACTTGGTCGGCATCTCCAAATTGTATAGATTATGAGCACAAACACTTTATGTTGCCTCATAAAGGAATTGTATCAAACACTTTGCATGAAAACCTTTCATCAAGAACTTAGTGTTCATACATAGTTATCATCAAATTGTAGAGATTACGAGCACAATCACTTGGTGTTGCCTCAGAAAGAAATTGTGTCAAATGATTTGCATGCAAACCTTTCATCAAGCAGTTGGTGTGTAGACATAGTTTCCATGGAATTGTTGGCTGCTAGGTAGAAATGTTCAAGATTTTTGAAGGAAACAACCTTGCACCGAGTTTGGATTGTTACCCCCCCCCCATTTCTAGGGATAACTAAGGAGATGATGTCTCGAGTCCTGCAGGTTGCAAACATGGAGTACCGAGATACAGATCAGCAGACAGAGCCCTTCACTCACCACGCATCACCATCTAATCAATGGCAGTAGCATCCACGACACCCAGTTTGGCCCACAGAGGAAAATAGATCTTGCGTCATGAGGTAACAAGTTTGATATCGTTGTAAGTGTCATTTTAATAATTGAAGCATGTGAACATGTTTCAAAGGATCATTTCTTCATTTTGAAAATGTTTGCTTGGATATTATGTCTTTTGCCTCATTTCACCTTGGTGGTTGACATGTCCTAGTAAGTGGGTTACCCTCGGGAAAAGGATTTCTACTAGGGGGGTCTCCTTAAAGGGTCATTGTACCAATCTCCCACATACTTATCACTTTCCATATTTCTTCTCTTTTGTTTCCCCATCTTTTGGGTTGTCGGGCATATTGACCCAAGAAGGGCTTGTACCTCATTTCGTGAGAAGAAGGGGCTAAAGGCCCGAAGGTAGATTGCAACTTCTATAAAAGAATAAGAAACTAATGCTGAAAATAAAGTGAACAAAACAAATGAGGACCATCAAAATCTAGTCCAACTTGAGATCTACCTATTCAGGGCCCGCCCCCGTCCCAAATTGCAAATGATAAAGATTAAAAACCTTATAAAGGAATAGCAAATTACAAATAAATGAAAGCGGGGATTGGAAAGATGGATAAAAAGGGGTCTAGGAAAAACAACACCTAAATAGTTGGTAACTCAAGAGCAAGTGCACCCTCTATAGAGGCACCCATAAATGAGACAATATGAGCCCTTGTTTGTCAAGAAACCCCATGCCCAGAAGTCACAACCCTATCCACCTCATGCTCTTTACATGAATTAGAGAGGGTTTTCTTGGGAAACACTCCTTGAATTAAGGAACGATCTACCCAATAGGTCACCATGATAACCCTCCCATACTTAAATTTGGCAAGTTGTATAAGGTCTTTGAGCATTTCTTTATTTTGAAAAGGGGGGATTTTATGCACATGTTTGGGTGGTTCTTTTATTAAATATGGCTTAGTTGGCATGATACTTGTGACTTGTGGACACTTGGAGGGTGTATTTGTTTGTCTTTCCAAATCTTTTCCATGTGAAAGCTTGTTCGTGGAGGCACAAGGTTGTTTGGACCTTCATAGCGGCATGAATCCCACAGGTTAGATGATGCGCCCCATCTCATTAGACACTTGGGAGGATGAATTTTTCCTTTGGAGGCACTTGAACACCATGAGATGATTACAGACTATCCCCTTGCACCTCAACATTGACCTTGGTAGGTCTAAAACATCATCTTATATGCTCTAGACGTCACATGGAAGCTAGGGTTTTTGGTGGGCTTCTCATGGTTGATGGTGATGTGACATGGTTTGATGGAGAGAGATACACTTGGCATGCACTAGAGAACTTGGTGGCAGGGCATATGGCCTTTGGAAGCCCAACGATCTTCATCAAGAGGCTCAACGTCTCTATTGGAGGCCTAACGTCACCCTTTAGGGCATGACATCACCCCTAAACGGGGATTTTCTTTATATATTTTCTAATTTTGAGTTGTAAGAGGCAAATAGAAGAGGTCAATATATCTATTTTGTTCTTGACATTTTAAAAAGTGAACAAATCGATTTTGAGTGACCTTGTATAAATAAAGTCACTCCATTTTCATTTTATCAACATGTGCTTGAGAATTACATACATTCTTGGCTGAAATTTTCTCTATCTCCCTTGGTGCATTGTGGAAGATTTTACTTGTCTTTTGGAGGAAGAAGCTAGGTGCTATCTCTTGATTCTTGTCTCTTTTATATGGTGATGGAATATTCTTGGTAAAGTAGGGTTTTTCATGTTATCTCTTAGAATTGGTAAGGAATTTTCTACATATTGTGTTGTTTCTTCTTGTTTCAAGTTTGGTTTGGTCTAAATCCTTGGAGGAGTATAAGGGAATACACCATCCACCAAAATCCATCATCGTTGTCTTTGAAAAACTATTTTGAAAAGGTTGTTATTAGGAGTAAAAGGGCTTACACCCTTGTAGATTTACCTTGCTAGGTTTTGTTTTCTCTAGGGAGTAAAAAGGTTTACACCCCTAAACAAGTAACAATCCCTATCTCATACAAAACAGACTCTATTAACCCAATTGATAAGGCACTAATCTACTTGCATTGGAGATATAATATTCTTGCATTGGTATGCATGAAATTTTGAGATATTGCAATTGTGCAAGTTGGATCTATCTCTACATGTTATAGGTTTTTGTGTGCCCTAGGGTGTATTGATTGGCCAAGTAATTCTCTTTGTTGTTATAAATTAATGCTACATCCATTAGGGTTGCGGAAAACTCATCTTTAACTCTTGTTTCACTCATTATTCTACATCTAAAATCTACTTGCAAGTTGTCATTACTAATCTACTAGTTGTTGACTATCTTTTGGGTGGATTGCTTGCCAATTTTGGTGGCTAGAATTCGTTGTTGTAGAAATTGATTGCTACAGCGATTAGGTTGTTACATAACTTGTTGATAACACTACATAACAATCCTCTAATCACTATCAGANATTCTTGCATTGGTATGCATGAAATTTTGAGATATTGCAATTGTGCAAGTTGGATCTATCTCTACATGTTATAGGTTTTTGTGTGCCCTAGGGTGTATTGATTGGCCAAGTAATTCTCTTTGTTGTTATAAATTAATGCTACAACCATTAGGGTTGCGGAAAACTCATCTTTAACTCTTGTTTCACTCATTATTCTACATCTAAAATCTACTTGCAAGTTGTCATTACTAATCTACTAGTTGTTGACTATCTTTTGGGTGGATTGCTTGCCAATTTTGGTGGCTAGAATTCGTTGTTGTAGAAATTGAATGCTACAGCGATTAGGTTGTTACATAACTTGTTGATAACACTACATAACAATCCTCTAATCACNTGTAGAAAATCCAGGTCCTATCAGCAGTCTTCTTGGTCTGTCTTTGACCAAGCTAAGACACTAAGTTTCTCTTTGACTAAGGTACCTGACCTAACTATGATCCATGCAGACATTATTACGTTATTAACCCTCGCAGGGGTGCGGAAATCCCGTTTACAAAATTTAAGTGCTGGGGTATATGATACCCAGTAGAACCATCTCTGTCTTCAACATAGATAAACTTCATGATACATGAGTTGACCCCTGTGCTGAATAGGCGGTCAACAACCCCTAAAAAGGGAATTACTTTATGTATTTTGTAATTTTAAGTTGTAAAAGGGTAAATAAAGGAGGTTGGCCCCTCTAATTTGTTGACATTTTAAAAGTGGACAAATCAGTTTTAGGTGACCTTGTATAAATAGAGGTCACCTCAATGTCATTTTATCATCATGTGCTTGAGAATTACATACACTCTTGGCTGAAATTTTCGCCCTACTTGGGCAAATCGCTCTATCTCTCTCTTGGTGTATTGTGGATGCTATTTACTTGTCTATTGAAAGGAAGGCTAGCACCATCTCTTGATGCCCATTTTCTTGGTTATTTGATGGAATGTTCTTGATAAAGAAGGGTTTTGCATGTTATCTCTTGAAATTGGTATGGAATTTTCTGCATATTGTGTTGTTTCTTCTTGTTTCAAGGTTAATTTGTTTAATCTTTGGAGGAGTATAAGAGCATATACCCTCCATCAAGATCTATCTTTGTTATCATTGAAAAGGCCTATTCTGCAAAGGTTGCTACAAGGAGTAAAAGGGCTGACACCCTTCTAGATTTGGCTTCCTAAGGTTAGTTTTCTCTAGGGAGTAAAAAGGCTTACACCCCTAGAGAAGTAACAAACCCTAGCTTATACACAAGAGACTCCATTAACCCAATTGATACGGCACTAGTCTACTTGCATTGGAGATTGTATATTCACGCATTGGCATACGTGAATTTTTGAGATATTACAATTGTTTAAGTTGAATCTATTTCTACATGCTATAGGCTTTCTTGTGCCCTAGGGACGTCTTGAATCTTTGATTGGCCAAGTAATTCTTATTGCTATTATAAATTTATGCTACAGCCAATAGGGCTGCAGCAAACTCATCTAAATCTCATTGTTTACTCACTATTCTACCATTAAAATTCACTTGCAAGTTGCTATTATTAATCTATTAGTTGTTGGCTATCTTTTGGGTGAATTGCTTGTCAATTTTGGTGGCTAGAATTTGTTGCTGTAGCAATTGATTGCTACAGCCATTAGGCTGTTACATAATCTGCTGATAACACTACATAATAGCCCCTTAATCACCATCAAAATCTTGCTTTAATCAGTGGAAGTTTACCTAGTCATTGCTAGTTTTCTTTCCAACATCTTGTACTTGATTTTGGATGGTTAAATTTGCAGCTATTATTATCATTCATTGCTGATATATATATATATATATATATATATATATATATATATATATATATTTCCATACTGCTGTAATTCGGAAAAGCAAGGTTACATGCTGATTCCTCGGTTTTGAAGCATCTATTGCTATATATTGTCTTGTTTTGGGCAGGGCTAACATTTTTTTGCAGGTACATTNTTCCATACTGCTGTAATTCGGAAAAGCAAGGTTACATGTTGATTCCTCGGTTTTGAAGCATCTATTGCTATATATTGTCTTGTTTTGGGCAGGGCTAACATTTTTTTGCAGGTACATTATCTTTGGCAACCATTTCCCTTCTCACGAGACTCTTTCACAAGCTTCATCTCCACATTTGACCTTGACCTATAAGGGCACTTCTCATATCTTATCACTTTCCATCTCAATCCCCCTAGGGTCACCCGGGATTCCCCCCTTGTGATGATTTCATCGTCACTAAAGTGAGGGGAGTGTTTATCTAAGGTGACAATGGGTAAATACTCCCATAGTTGTCACACCTTTCTGGTTTGAGTTGGGCTTTGCCCAAGCTACAATCTATGCGATAAAAGGTACCAATTGCAAAACCCATCAATGTGATGAAAATCACAATGTGAAACCTCATATGATATGAGGTGTAAGAGTGTGTCAAGTAGACAATATAAAATTAAGTTTGGTATGAAGATGTAAACAAGCCCCCAAGACATTTTGTCTCATGATTGGTCAAGTATGATCTAAAAAGCCAACAAAAAAAACACCATAATCTCCTTTCATCATGACTATAATGTGTAACATTAGGAAGGGAAGTGTGCTTTGCTATTTTGTGTATGTCTTATCTTATAATGTTGATTAACGTCAGGAGACTAATCGGTTGCTTGAAGCGATGCGTGCGACCTACAACCCTATCCCTGGTTCATGTTTATGGAGTCAAATGATGGCAGGGGGGCCCTGCCCCCTCCTCATGAAAACACCTAGGCCTTCCATGCGACGGTGGCCACATCTGTCAAATCTGTGAAGTCTCGTCCCTCTTAGTTTGTCAAAAAGCTTGAAGAAATGCCCAAAGTCGCCCTTCTTCCCACCTCAGCCAGGAGAAAAGCGCTAGCCTTGGTCGATCGAGGGTTAATCGGGCAATTTACTGGAATTTGGTCGTCGCCCAAGACGGTTTCTACTTGGATAGAAAAAAATCGGAAGCCTCTCATCAAAGGCTCAAAATATCCCATTATTTTTGCGATCAAGGCTTCTTCGCATTCCTCTTTGAAAACAAAGAAGACAGAGATTTGATATTCAGAAGCGAACCCTATTTCTTGGGAGCCAGAGGAATGTACTTACAAAAATGGACACCAGATTACATCCCGGAAATGATGTACCCTCTGCAGTGTCGGTGTGGGTTCGTCTGCCCCATATTCGCCTTCATTGTTGGAACGATGATTCCTTTCGATGTATTGGCAACTCCATTGGCCGCTACATAGATCGTGCTGAGCTGAAGGAAAATATATTTTCATGTGCAAGAATTTGAGTCGAGGTCGATTTGGAAAAAGGAATTCCCGAAGCAGCAGTGATCTCTTTAGACAATTGGCAGCACGTTCAACACCTTGACTATGAACAATTGTCATTCAAGTGCAAGATATGTCATGAGTACAAGCACTTTGCGAGAAACTGTTAGAAGGCATATCCAACCCGAGCTGGCACTGGGAAAGAAGATCAATGGCAAGCAGTTTCTCACGAATTTGGAAGCGCCGGAAATAGGGCCCCCTCATCCTCGACAGGCCCTTCCAATGCTAGCTCTAAGTCTCTCACTAAGGTCGTTGAAAACCCTCAAAAAAACCCAACCAATTGTCTCTCAAAACAGTTTTGAGTCCCTCTCCCAGTTAGCGAACTCAGAGGTAGAAGCCATTCCAGCCCAAAGTAGCATCAGAATAAATAGCAAGGAACCACCATTGGTTCAAGAGGTTCCTCAACCGCATGTGAAGAATCAAGCAAGCCAACGACAAAAGAGAGGAAAAATGGGCAGCTTTCAAAATTCTGGGGCTGGAGGGGATTGACTCGCAAGACCCTCGCATGGAAGACATTGAAGCCTTCAAAGACGCTGAAATCGCCTTCACAGAAGCACAATAGAGCTTGGAGACGGATATTCTAGGTGAAGAAGGATAGGATGATCGAGCTTCAAAGGAAATACAGCCGCAAAAATCTAGTAGGCGATCATCCCAGACTGTCAAAGAAGAGAAATCACACAAGGATATCCTCTTGGGATCGCAGCGAACTCTGCTAGGTATGGTAGGAACAAGCACAAAGTATACAAAAAAACCCAGTGGAAGTGCAGCAAATAAAGGGGGCACCCATTCCAACCCTCTGAAATAATGATCTTGGTCTCCTCGAATTGTAGGGGTCTAGGCAGTGGACCCAAAACTTTGGTTGTTAAATATCTAGTCAAATCCGAGAAACCTAGTGTACTCCTAATTCAAGAGACCAAGATGATCTCTAAAGAAGTCATAAAACACTGCAAATCTTTTTGGTGAAATAGTAACCATATTGTTGTGGATGCACGAGAAGCCTCCGATGACATCTACACCTTATGGGATGAACATGAGGTAAGTATGGAACACCAATGCCACACCCAACATTGGATCTTCACCAAATTAAAACACAATCGAAGTAATATCTGTTATGCAATTTTCAATGTATATATGTCAAATAACCCTACAGAAAAAGCAGAGTGTTGGAACTCTCTTCTCAGCTTGAGGAATTCAGACCTCTCCAACAATAGCATTATTGCTAGTGATTTAAATATAATCTGGAATAGTGCAGAAAAAAAAGGAGGGATTTTGGCAAAGATCCTTTTAGAGATTCATTGGAAGAGCTCATTCTTGACTGGGATCTTCTAGACATCCCCCCTCGGCGTGGAAATTCACCTGGACCAACATGCGTGCTGGATTAGGGCACATAACCGCAAGATTGGACCGTTTTCTTGTCCACAGTAGATTTCTCCTTCAGAATGCCTCTTGTTACCCCCCCATACCTAGGGGTAACTAGAGGAGATCGTGTCTCGAGGCCCGCAATGGAGAACATGATCTACACCATGATGATGATGATCAGCATGTCCACAGATGGTAGCCCGGCAGCCCCCCTCATTTTACTCCCAGCACAGATCAACTAAGGTTCATCACATTCATGCAACCCAGGGTATGGGAGATGGTAATCCATTGTCACCATGAGGTATGTTAGTCCTTCTTTTATGCAAAGTGTTGTGCTTAATTTGTTGGGCATGTGGATGAGGATCTTTGGTTGAAGTTAGATAATGGATCATTGGTTTGGGAAATTGTGTTGGTTGCCTTGTTTCACCTTGGTGGTCAGCTTATGTGCCCTAGTCCTGTGTTGTCAGTGTCTAGGGAAAAGAGGTAATACTAGGGGGCCCTCCCAAGGGTAACATCTTCTCCCGACCATACTTAACACCTTCCATCTTAAATCCTTTCATATATCCTAAACTTCAACTATGGTCCATTCTCCCATGAGAAGAGGGGCTAAAGGCCCATAGGTTGTTCGCCGCCGCTATAAAAGAATAAGAAAATGATGCTAGCAGGACTACTAAAAGTTTGCCCAACTTGAGCTCTACTCTTTCAGTACTCGCCCCGGTCACATGTAATGCTATAGCCTGAAACCCTATATAAAGGGGACCCGCAAATTTGTAAATATAAATGAAAGCATGGACTAGAAAAAGGCAAAAAGGGGTTTGGAAAAAGGTGGCACGCAAATATGGGGTAACTCAAGAACAAGCGCCCCTCCACAAAGGCGCTTATAGAAATGGATTAACACCATAAGCCATGAAGTAAGCCCTAAACCATATCATTTTCACACTTACTCCTGATCGGTTTTTACTTTCCCTTGTCACTCTCGGGACCTACCCCCCTACTTGGGTTATTTTATTTCTTGTCTAGGTGGCACACCTAATACGGTTGAATGAAGGCCTTCCCTTACTTAAACTTGGCAACTCACATGGGGTCCTAGGCTGGTGTGATGCTTGAAGGGGATACTGAGGTAAATTTTCTTACATGGCTTATGTCTTAAGTTACAGCTTACTTTGCATGTTTCAAGGAATGATGTTTCTTATGAACTTTGGTTAACCTTGTTTTATACTTTGGCTTGTACCCATGACGTTGTGCCTTTATTGCAGGACACTTTGGCATGTGTGATGGAGAGCAATGGGTCATCCAGTGATAGACCACCCTCAGACAGTGTCTCTCACATTCTCAGAACCTTGGACAATGGACAGATGGGCTTGGTTTGAGCAGTTCTTATGACTATGCCACACATATGGGCTGAAATCCCACAGCCTGGGCAAAGCACCCCAGGGATTTTGTGTACAGAGGATAGGGAACGTACCAGCAACAGGCCTTTGTACATCACTCAGAGACATCATTGCAGCACTCTCAGCCCTGGATGTGGGCTTTGGAGGCCCTTGACATCATCTTCTTAGCTAGGGTTTGGTGGATGGTTTGGTTCCAGAGATGATTGGCATAGCCTGGGGTGAGGACACACCTCATTTCACACTCTTTCACCATCAGAGGATGCCACCTAGCCTTTGGAGGCCCAACGTTTGCCTTTGGAGGCATGACATCACCCTCTCCTAGCTTGACGTCACCTTTTCAGAGCATGATGTCACCCTTTTAGGGTTTCTATGATGTATTTTTCTATTTTGGCATTATGTTAGAGGCAAATTGAGGGGTCAGCCCCACTTCTATTATGTTGTTGACAAATTATGTGCACAAATGTATTAGGGTGGCCTCATATAAGAAGGCCACCGTCACTTTTCATTTTATCATCATCTTTTCACTCACCATTGTGGGTAACTTCCGAAATTTTCGCCCTCTAAGTGTTACTAGCTCTTCTTTACTCATGTGCTTGGCTTGGAGAGGTCTCTTGTGGATACATTTGCTGATTTTGAATGGATGTTGCTACAATTAGGGTTACATTTTCATGTTTTCTTGGATGAAGTAAGTGTATTTGTACAATTTGTTTTCATGCTATTAATGTTTATGGTGAAATTGCTTCTTGTTGCAAGAAAATCTTGTTTGGTGAAACCCTAAAAGAGGAACATAAGTGCTTCTTCCTCTCACAAGGTGATATTTGTCTAAGAATTGGTTAATTGTCCTTCCTAGGTTTAGAACCCGAAAGCCCTAAAGTGCTAGCACTTTAGGATTTTATCCCTAGACTTTTGATCTTTGACCTAGTTCAAGCTACAAGAAGGGAGGAACAACTTCTTGGGCCTATTGTCGTCCTTATACACACTTGCAAACATGAGCTAAGTCCGGCTCACTTAGTGTGTCCTTGGAGGCACAATGCCTAGGTTCACAGCCCACACTATCACTTTGACCGGAACCTCTTCCGTCTAGGCTTACTCCTAGGGAAACCAAAGGGGGTAGACCTTAGTTACTAGATGTGTTAAAGTTAAGTTTTAGGAGTTAGTTTTAATTTCTTAAGGTTAGAGGGGATCTATCCTATGATGTTAAGGCAGCAATGCAATATGCAAAGGGTTAGAATGTAAAGCAAAACCTTTCCCTAGGTCAACTAAGACTAGTGCCTAATGTTGGGCAATGGGGTCAACTAGATGTTAGGGTTGTTCTTTACAAATAAATTACAAGTTGTTTACAAAATTACAAAAGAATAAAAGAATTACAATATATCTATTTACAAATGAGATATCCACAAAGTACTTGATGCAAGATTTACAAGTAAAGAATATCTAAAGTACAACAAGCAAGCTAACCACGTTTATCTTTTATGTGTGCAGGATACAAGGATTGCAACATGAACATCAACACATCATTACATTTATGAGATCACCATCAATATATCAATATCATCAACACATTTAAGAAGATTTAGATATTTTAAGCACAAGTATTATTAAGATTGATGAAGATTATCCACACTCCTAATTATTTAACCCACAAAGTATTTATTAGAGGCGTAAACCCAAGGTTGAGTTATTTAGCTTTCTTCAAATTATCAAATTTTATTAAGCTTTCACCAAAGCCTCCTCCTCCTATTGCCAAATAACTGTTGGACGCTCAAGATAGTGTGGCAACAAGGCCTGTGTTAGAATATAGAAGATGGTGTGCTCGTTTTACCATTCACGATACCCTCGTCACCCAACCACAAGCCGAAGCCTCCCTCCAAGCACCTTAACCTTGACCTGAGAATTCCTCTGGATGCAAACCCTAGGCTAGATAGCCAAA
Source organism: Picea sitchensis (assembly GCA_010110895.2). Lineage (NCBI taxonomy): Eukaryota > Viridiplantae > Streptophyta > Pinopsida > Pinales > Pinaceae > Picea > Picea sitchensis. The sequence goes on from SNQJ01S0057776.1 coordinate 70,982, forward strand.
CAAAGAACAGTGCATCTCTCCCCAAGGATAGCGCAACACAAAAGACTAATCAGAGGTTCCAAACCCTAGCCAAGAGACATCCAAGCCAATACTGAAACTAGTTGCTGCTGCAACTGCACCTGCAACCCTCCTCCAAACCTGCGCACCAACTACAACTGCAGTGCGCACCAACTGGGAAAAC
>SNQJ01S0057776.1:71172-90421 GCA_010110895.2 Picea sitchensis
ATTATGAGTTCGTCTTCGTCTATGGTATCTCCAATAGCTTCTAGCTGTTCTTTGAATTCCGAGATTCTGGAGAAGTATTCCTGAATCATTTCTCCTTTCTGCATCCTTGTATTCTTCAGTTGAGTTCTAAGATTCATCTTCCGATTTATGCTCTTTCCTTCATATAGTCTGGTCAAGGCATCGAACATTTCTTTCGGGGTCTTCTTGGATGACACATAAGGGATCAGATGGTCCTTGATTGAATCTGCAATTATTCTTTTGGCCCTTATTGTGTCCTTTTGATGCTTTGTCTTTTCTGCGGCATCGTCGGGTTTCGGTACTTCGTTTTTGACGAATCTTGCTAGGTCATTCTCTTCAAGAATGAGGCCAATCCTATACTTCCAGGCACGGAAGTTTTCCACTCCTTCTAACTTGTCAACAAGCTTAATGCTTGCAGAAATCTTTACCTGGAGCTAGGAAAATGACCGAAAAATGAAAGTGCTCAAAATCAAAAACTGAACTTACCAAGAGATGCGCTTGGCTGAGGCACGCTGCCTAGTGTGTTTGGATCTGAGAAAATCCAAATTTTGCCCCTTCAAATCTAATCTGCGGATTTCTAGACTGGTGCTTCTGGTACTTCTAGTACTCTGGTACTTCTGGTACTTCTAGTACTGGTTTTCTGGTACTTCTGGTAATTTTGTGAAACTAGGGTTTCACTTTCTGGGAGATCCAGCCACTGAAAAGGTGCGTTGAAGGTGCCAAAATGATCCTTGGGGGAGGGCGCAACTTTCTAGGTGGTTTTGAAATTGAAAAGCTTCACTTTTGAAAAACCCTAATTTGCAGGTACGGCAACAGTGACGTTTTTCTCTTGCGAAATATGCTTCCTTCAAGTTGGCTCTGATACCATGTTAATGTTTATGCCATTATTATAGTTCTTTACATTTCAATAGATAATAGCAACATAAGAACAAGATCACTGAGAAATACACATTCACAAGAAACACAGCATTTATCCTGGGAAACCCTCTAGGGAAAGAAAACCCAGCAAAACTTCCTTAATATAGATAGCCAATACAATGCCAAGAGATCTCTATGCTAAAACAGAAAGTCCTCTCCAAGATATGTGCCACTCTCTCTCTCCTTTGCCGGTAACAGATCAAAACTTGTCCCTCAAACTGAGCAAGTGAGTTGTGTTCAAATGAGATGCTAGCCTCCTTTATTTATACAAGTTCTGGCACGTGTGAAGTGTCTCTTCACTGGCAGGGCCGACTTCTCAATCTGGGTGGGTAAACCCACCTTTATTATATTTCTGGGTCTCTTAATTCACTGCTGGGGCCGACTTCTTATTCTACCTATTACAATTGTCTTTTGACCAATCCGCAAAAGGGGATTTGGTCCTATTACAATATCCGACATGATCAATCCATAATGGGGATTGATCCTATGAATATATATCAATAATAATAAGAATACTCTTTGTCGTTACATTATTTCAACAAAAGAATACATTTTCGGCAAAATGTCCCTATTGTGCAAAAGAGGAAGAGTATGAATGGAGCATTATGAATGGAGCTCGCCCTTGTCCATATTGTAAAAAGTTTTTTATTTTAGTAGAAAATCAAGGTGACACCCATTGGGAAGTGAAAATAAAAGAATTAGAAAACCAATTAATTCATTATCAACAACACACCAGAAATTTACAATTTCAAGTTGGGTTGGAGCAAATGCTAAAAAAACAACAAGAGAGACAAAAACAAAATCTTGAGGGAAAATTACAGGAAAAAGATAAAGACATTTCTTACTTAAAATATCATAACCAAAATTTATTGGTACAACTCAACGAGTCAAAAAATAAGAAGCATAGGGATCAGAAGTTAGAGCAAGCTAATCACGATCTCATTAAGAAATTAACAGAAAATGATGAAGAGAATTGTCGGCTAAAAATCCATAATCAAAGTTTAATCACTCGGATTAAGAAGATAAAGAGTGATAAGAAGACGGTAGAGGACAAGTTAGAACAACTTATCAATAAAGAATCATTGGTAGATAAAGAGACAATGATTGAACCTATGGAACTACAGAAGTATTCAAATGGAAAAAACCTAATGGTGGATAAAGCAATTAATACAGACCCAGTCAACCTTACAACTCAAAAGGATTCAGTTGATGTAAAGAAGTCTTTACATGTCGAAGTAGAAACAAGCCAGGGCTATGAAGAAGACTCAATTCCAAGCGTTAATCAAGAAGAAGCTACAAGTACACGAAGTAAATATCAGGTTGCAAGGATGCCTTATAGACATCCTAATCACAAAAATCAATACTTCAACCAATCAATGTATCCACAGAAACAAATGACAAATATGTCAAAAAATATTACCTCCATTACAAATGATACGCAAGGTAGAAGTTATCAGGGGAGTCAAAATACATCAAATTGTCTACAAGAACCCCATAAAAGCCCCATTGTGCAGAAGATCGATTTAAGGTGGGCAAACTCCCTTACAATTCGACGATTCTACGCAGCGCTTAGAAGATCCTATCGTTTCAAGCCCTCAACGATCACTAATTCAGGAATAAAGAATGAGGAGACGATATTACAAGCCAGAGAAAGAGATAAGTCTTCCATAAGTATGCTTTGAGGACAAAGCATTTTTAAGGGGAAGGCAATGTTATGAACATAATATATAATAATAAATATAAATACATTATAATAGTTAATGAATAATTAATGAAGAGACACCTTCCCAATGAAAGATCACGTCTCTTCATAGAAGGGCACCCCTGCATGGGTATATAAGGCCCTCATTCTTATTGTAGCTCATCATCTCATATTCATATACATTATTTAATATATTATCCTTTATGGATTATAACATGTTGTCTTACCTACATTGGGTATTTACGTAAGTGAAGCGAGTTGGTTCACCACAATGAGAGGAAAAAATAAATGATAAATAAAATGAAAATCCAACTTAATAAGCCAATAGTTTTCTTTTGATAAGAGTAACAGCAACTCTTGACATTTCGTTTCATGTGATCTGCTTCCAAGTTTCTGAATGCTTTTCACTATACAGTGTACTTCAGAATAATACCAAAGATCCCAAGGCAAACATAAGTAATAAATAAAAAGGATATACAGAAATCTATAGGCACTCTGGTTTTTACCTCAAACTTGCCACTAAAAGGATCTGCTGTTGGAGTAATCTTCATTCCACCACCAAAGTACTTTGCATTTCCTATACAAAGAGCTGTAACTTTAGGAAAACTTTTCCAGTCTTCTTTGTCTATCTGAAAAGTTTGTGAAATAAAGTTAGTGATATATCAAGACTTATGACAAGAAAGGATACAACAGATAATAAAGTTAAGCATCCATATAAAACAGTAAAAAGAACTGAAGAAACTTTCTATTGCAAAACTAACACTGCTGAAACTCGACCTTGATATTCATGTCCCGATTGCTATGGCTAATGAATGCTTGCAAGGCACCTATAACGTAGCATAATTTTCCAAATCGTTTATACTTGGAAGCAAAGAAACCAGCCTTTGCACTTCTGCAAAGTTGTATGGATTCGTAGAGTAAGCAGACCAACAAATATAAAATGCATATAAAGATGCGTATTTCCTGTTTTAATATGATCGTAATTGCAAATACACGATATTAATCGGGAAAATTTGGGTACTCACAAATGAACATCTGCAACGTTCAGAAAATAATGAAACTTATCATCCTTGCCAACCACAAGGCCAACATCAATCCTCTGCTTTTTCCCTGTGCAGTACCATCATTCGCACAAATATTAATTTTTTATCTGAGATGCACTGAAATTTCATGTCTAGAGAACAACAGAGCATGGTCTACTAACATAAAAGCTCATTTCCTCCCACATTGAAGAAAAGAGGAGAGAATTTACCTTTAGCAATGCGTTCAATAGCCTCATATGGATCATTCTTCCTGATATAATGGAAAAAAAAAGTGTATTTATTCGTCTCTCTTAAAGTGAGTTCTTTGTACATGTCAGATAATCATTAAGTATTCCAGACTTGGTGGCACTCAGATGACAACAATGAGAATTACAAACCATCCAAATGTTCTTGCAAAATCCGAGCCAGTCCCCAAAGGAATAAGCTGCAAAGAAAATCGTATTAAAGTTTCCATTCATGTTGAAATCAGCTGATCTAGTGAAATCTCAATTAACAGATCAACAGAGACAGCATCAAACTTCAATGCCTCAGAATGCAAAGTTGTATTAAATTGGCATCCTCTGCACTAAAGAATGAGAAGGCTTCCCACAGTGAAAGACTTTCAGTTGCTTACCCCAAGAGATGTTGTATGCACAGTCCCTTCCTCTTCAGCACGAACAGGTTTTCCATCTTCAAAGAAACCATTTAAAACCTGTAAGATGCAAAATTGAAAGAAGTAATGAGAAAGAAATAAAATCAATATATGTTTCATTTCTAGGAATTATAAAAACTTAGATATCTTCTTAAACCAAATATTTTCCATTTACCTAGCCATTTCTATGAAAATAGCATGCTAATAGCCTTGTCCCATTAATTTGAATCTTTTAGAGCTTAATGCATTGAACATTTCAATAAGGCAAAGTATTTTACAAAAAACTTGTAAGGGCACGTTTTCCACAATAGGTAAGCATATTCGGAAACTTTGAAGGATAAACATGTTGCCTTACTTTTGTTGGTCTCACTTATTCCTAAAATTAAGCTAATGAAATAAACCGAGTTCCATAAAACTTGTACGGGCACCTTTTCCACCATAGGTAGGCATATTTGGAAACCATGAAGGATAAACGTGATATCTAGCTACAAAGCTAAGCACTRCATCAATTCATTCCTCACATCTGACAAATGTTGGGTATGTGTTATATTCTTTGCACGACTAGCCCTAGTGTTTGCTATGTTGCGTCGGGCGTGCAGGGGGGTTTGAGGGGGGGCTGCTAGGCTCCCCCTTCGGGGGTAGCATTTTTGCCTTGAGAAACGTGTCGCATTTTTGCCTCGTTTTTTGTGTCCATTGTTGGGCGGTTTTTTCGGCACATGGTTTTTGCCAATGGTTTTCTATTTTCGTTTAAGGAATTAAGGTTGTTGACTAATCCAGGTCATTGGGTTAGGGTTTTGGATGCCGTTGGCTGCTATATGTATATTGTATTGTAAACAATGTATCACTATGAATGAATATAGAATATGTTGGCTTTCCCGCTTTGGGTTTCCAGGGGAAAAATATCTGTGTAATGTGTGTATTTTTCATTGTATCTTTTATGTTCTTATATTGAAAATCTATTTGCAGTAAAATATTATACAAGGTTAAAATCTACATTTGGTATCAGAGCTTTGTTGACTTCAGGGATACGCCTTTGTGGTCAAAGGTTTGGCTCGGGACTGTGATAAGCCTTGTTACAATGGGAGAACTGTGGTGTTGATTTTTCAGGTGAAAAGAAATGGCGAGCAGTTCGAAAATGGAGATCGAGAAGTTTAAAGGGCAAAGTTTTGAGCTGTGGAAGCTCAATATGGAAGATTTGTTGGTGAACAGAGATCAGTGGATCGCGGTGGATCCAGGTACTGCACCTACAGGAACCTCAGCAAATGACTGGAAAAAGTTGGATCGAAAGGCGAAGACCACAATTCGACTGTGTCTCTCAGATTCAGTATTACTGAATGTGTCAAAGGAAGCTACAGCCAAAGATTTATGGGATAAGTTGCGGAAGTTGTATCAGTCTAAGTCCCTAGTAAATAAACGTTTCCTGAGAAAGAAGTTGTATAACCTGAGGATGAGAGATGTAGACTCGGTGGCAGAGCATTTGAACGCCTTCAATATTGTGCTAAGTCAGTTAATATCTATTGAGATTAAAATTTCAGACGAAGATAAGTGTATCATTTCAATGTGCTCTTTACCAGACTCGTGGGATAGTCTGGTTGTGGCCATAGGTGGTAATACAACTGCCATGAAGTTTGATGAAGTGGTCTCATCCTTGTTGTCGGAGGAGATGAGACTGAAGAACATGGAAAGACAGAGCACAAATGCATTATTTGCAAGAGGACGCTCCCAGGAAATAAATAGATCTAAGTCCTCAAGTGAGAGATCTAAGTCTAAGGGTAGATCTAAATCTCTTGGAAAGTTTGTAAAGGTATGCTAGAGATGTGGAAAAGAAGGGCACTACAAGAAACAGTGTAGATCTTGTTATCCACCAAGTTGCACTAGGATGGACTTCCAGCGAGCCGCCAAAGATTGAACATTTCCATGTTCAAAATTCAGAGTTCAGAAGTTCAGTCGGTCAATAAGACCAACATTTTTTCACATTTTCCATACCCTTCAGAAAATTGTAATAAGAGATGTTGCATGATGAACTTGTAAAAGGTCTTAGCGACCTTCAACTTAGGCATGAGTTGTTACGCTAGAGTCTTTTTTTTACTTGTTAATTATATCTTGCTATCTAAAGGCAATTTATAATTTCCTAGTTTTTTCACTCAATTTCTCCAAAGCTGGAGTATATACTCATGGTTAGGCCTTAGCATGGATCTAAACCTAGTGTCTAATGTATATTACCATGCTAAACATCCTCCTAAAGTTTTATGGAAATGTGATAAGTTCCCCACAGGATTTTTTAATTTTTTCAGTTAATTAAAAATTTTCCGCAAAACAGAAATTTTTAATTAAAAATTAAAGTTGTAATAAAAAAGTGGTACTAGGGGACTTCATATGCTTTGGGGGTGCTCATTTTTGGACCTAGAGCACCCGCTTTACCAGAGAACCCACTTTGGTGAGTGAAATTAGTGATTTTAATCACTAAAAAATCAATTTTACTCAAAAAACCCAAAAAAGACATAAAAAATCAAGAAAAATCGGGAAGTCTATTTTTTGGGAAACATGTCTGGGACATGTTTTGAGTTGACTCTTTCTTCTTTGAGTTAACAAAGGATTGTTGACACATGTGGAGGCTTCATGGATAATTGAGGCACATGTTTATTTGGTTTTGGAGATGTCACCAAAGAGAGGTACGCCCCTCTTGAGGAGAGGTGGCGCATTCCTAGAGATGGCTGCCCACTTCTTGAGAGGTAGCCTGATCCCCACTCTTCATACCTCACATGTGGCAGCTTAGAGGAGTTAGGGGAGAGGTGGCAGCCCAACCTCTCACATTTGGCAAGCTCATACTCTCCAAGTGGTGCGCCCTCCCTCCTTGAGAAGTGTGCCCTTCCTCCTATAAATAAAGCACTCTTTCCCTTGCATAAGCTAGTTGGAGCTTGGGATTTGTGCCATTGTACTACTGTTGTATCATTCATTTGTTGGAATAAAAAGGCTTTGGAGGCTACATTTCTGTCTACTTTCATGTGTGGAGCTTCTATGTCCAATGCTTAATTGTGAGGTATAATTTGCTTATGTGTATTTTTTGCCTTTACTAGTTATTGTATGCCTTCTAAGAGGAGCTATCTCCTAATTGGGTAAGATTGTAAACTTGTTTGTTTATTGATCTTAATGTTTGTTTACAAGTGATAGCTTTAGTATGCATATTCATTTCAGTTAAAGCTCATGCTTATTTCAAAGTTTCTTTGTAAGTAGCATCATATGTTTAACAAATTGTTGCCAAGGAACCCCTAAGTATATTTTGCAGATCTCACACTTGAAGAGGATAGGCATCGGTTGCACTTACCTCACCCTTCAAGATTTCAAGGAGACATAAACCCTCTTGTGGATCCATCAACAAAGACTCCATTTGCCCAATTTCCAAGGGTTTCAAAGCACTTTTCTTCTTTCTCTTTCTCCTCTTTCAAATTATTAATTTGGGTTACTTTCAATTCATGCAAAGTAAAGCTTTCTAATTTCAAAATAAATCTTAAAGTTATCTTTCCTTTTGCATGATAAGAGCAAGTAGATTAGATCTATCTAGTTAGCTTGCAAATCTACTTCTACTTTCAATTTTCTTGAAAATTTTAAAGGCTGAAAGTAGTTTTAATTTCTAAAGAGTTTTGAAGTAATATCTTGGCATATTTGTGATATTACTTTCTGTTTTGGGACAAAAAGTAATATCAGAAAGAAAAGGGCCTTTTCTTTCTTGTTTAACTCATTTTTTTTGTAAATTTTATGCTAGTTTACTTAACCATTTTTTCTGTAAATTTTATGTACATGTACTAACATTTTTTGCAGGGTCTCCAATCACTTTTTGGGCATCTTTGCCCAAATTAACTTGTTGTTTTATGCAGGTTGTTGAATAAACAAGGGGAGATTTTGGCCAATTTTGACTAAATTGGAGTATTTGGGACTTCCAAGAGCACCTAGTTTCTTCCAATTTGTAAATTTTCCATTGTAATAAACCCGATCCATCTTTATAAGGGTCCACATCTCTATTTTAAAGAGATCATAAGTCTCTTCAAGAGATTTTGTAACCGAGTTAATAAAATAAGTGAGCCAAGGGAAGGCCTCACTTTGTGTTCCCCCCTAGGGGGTTGGTGTTGTGGTTTTGGAGCAATTTTCTCAGTCTTTATTCTTTCATTGCTTTTAAGTTGCAACAACAAACACATAGATTAGATTTCAAAGTTGGAAAGTAATACTTGAATTGCTAGATTAGTTTTCCCTTTTGCAAAGTAGAACACTAATTGCTAGTTTAGATTTTATTTCATGCTATTTCAAAGTTGGTAATAAACCATCTCCTCAGTTCCTCAAAAGAGGTTGGTCAGTGAAGATTAGTAATTAGAAAACATTTACTTTCAGTCATTTATTTTCTTGTTTAAAATAAACAACTCCTCTCAGCTCCCAGTGCGGTTCCTAACCCTTCTAGTTGCGAGCTTGTCTCGATCTTCTGGGAATAAGTTTCATACACGCTGGGTTGGTCAGTGGTGATAGATTAATCGGGAAATCCTTAAGAAACTTTGCTCTAGTGGAAACGTAAGAGAATTTGTGTAAGATATCTGGCGGGAACTTTGAGATCTAGGTTCTCCCTGTCGGATCTCCCACATTCTCTTGGGCTTGTGTGTAAAATCAGAGGGACCTCCCTGTTGGATATTCGGCAAGCTCAACCTCCACTTTAGGGATTTTTCTCAAGGGCCAAATCTAGTTTAGTCAAACACTTTATTTTCATGCAATAAAATTTATCTCATTAACCTACCATCARTAAATCCTAATATAACATGCGATCTACATTGTCCACGATACTTTTAAGGCACTGGTCTCAATTCTACATTTACAAAGCCATTTGCTTCAAGCACTTTATTTTTCAGTCATTTACTTTGAAGCAACTTTAATTTACTTGCATCTAACATTGTCTCAAGTATCCTTTTATGCAAGTATCTTTATGTATCTTGTGGTGATTAATTGATCTGTGTRTGCTTTAGAATAGATTTTATTTATATTGGTTAATGCAATAAACTCCTAGAATACTAGTTGCTTGGATTTCATTTAAGCCTTAGATTATTTTATTAGGGACTACCCCCCTTGGCTTCGCTAGGAGTTGGCCTAGACAGAGGAGTTGAGAATTAGGTGACAGCACCTTAACTCTCACTTGCCCCCAAAGACACACCAAGTGGATTGAAAATTTCTTCCACGTCTCCCAGGTGTGTATAAGGCGGCAACAGATCCAAAATTGAGAAAAAGAAGGGATCTGAAGAAGCTCCTTCTACAGAAGAAAAGACCTCCAAGGAAGAAGGAGGGGATGTGTGCTTGGCTTCTTCAAGCACACATGCAGATCATGAGCCATTCAATCAATCATCTCCCAAGATCTACACATCAATCACCTCCACATCAATCATCTCCAAGATCTACAATCTCCTATCACATATCCATTTCCCCATATTCTTAAATCACCAAAATCCACCTATGAATGGCGAGAAAGCTCCTTTATATAGAGGGAGCTTCATATCTCTCTTACAATAAACAAGTAGTTTTTTTCCTAGATCGATAAGTTCTCCAAGGAATAACAATAAAATATCCTCCTCAACAACTTCTCTACTCAAAGCAGCAATGATTTGTTGAGATCCACTTTCTTCTCCAAGACGAAATAATAAAATATACTTGGAGTTAACTAGATACATCCTCATCTCCAAGGAAAACAATATTAAAATGCTCTCTCACATAACCAACTCATGTGACAAGTCAAACAATTAATAAAATAATGGGTGGTTAGTTATGCCATGTAACAACCTCCAACAAGATAAGTTCAAGAAAGATGGGACACCTCCCAAGGTGGTTGATCATGTCAAGATGCAATAAGTAGATCCCCTCTCTCATGAAATCACTCCATAATGAAATCTCAAAAAATGTGCAGTGGATCTCCTTCCAAAGTAGGTCAAATTAGTTCATAGTCACTATAAACCTCAACAAGGTGAAACAAGATGTGAACAGGACTCATTCAAAGGTGCATGTGGACCCTCTAGTGGAGAACACCACCTACTAACCTAGAAGAATGTGTCAATAAAAAGTCAAGGCATGTGGATAGGTCTAGGAGGCCATAACACATGGATAAGGACAAGGATGAGTGGATGTGAATAAATGACTAGGGAGCATGCATAACTAATCTCTCAAACCATGTGCAAAGCTCAACCACCAACTCAACATGAGTGCCAAGGGATGAGGATGAATTGTTAAAGGGAGCAACCATTAGCAAATCATAATTTTATTTTTCTTTTCTCTTTTCTTTTTCTTTTTTTATGTGTTGCCTCAACATCTGTGCCAAAGGGGGAGTGCTACCCTCATGTGGGGTACCACATGGAACATAAAGTTGCATTCCCTAGAATGATTAAAACATTTTAAGATGAAACTTAGAGCATGAGGCCTTAATTAAGGTTTATAAAATATGAATATAAATAGGCCAATAATGTAGCACTCAAGCTAAGGCTTGGGTTAACTTTAATTAATCAATGATAAAAATACCCCAACCCACTTTGATGTGTTCACACATGGAAATGGTGAAATGATGAAATATGGAAAACTAAAGGCTAATTATGAAGTAAAACCTATATGAATATGGATGAAACGACATATGATCCCTCTAGGAATGGGAATATGAGTGTGATGTGGATTATACTAAGGCACAAAGTGAACATGAGATGAAATATGAATAATACCAAGGTAAAACACTAGGAAAACACCCCACCATGTGCTAGAGGACAAAAACAACTAAGAACAAGACGTGAACCCACCATGCAACAACCAAGTGAGAGTAGTGACTAGAACATCATGACCAAGGGGAAATAAAAAGGCAATCTCCCCAACAATAATCCAACATGAGAAAAGTGCCTCCATCAAGCAAAGGTATGAAAGTAGCACCTAACCACTACATGACCATCCATCATAAACAAATGAATCTTATCTTATTATCTTATCTACCAAAGATCTCCATCAAATGATCCATTATCAAGAAGAGAAGACACTCAATGAAGGTGTGTACCCTCAAATCCATCCAAACGCTCCATAGGTACTGTTACCCCCCATTTCTAGGGGTAACTAAGGAGATGATGTCTCGAGGCCCTCRGGTTGCATACATGGAGTACCGAGAGGCAAATGAGCAGGCAGAGCCCCTTCACTCACCACACATCACCATTTGATCGATGGCAACAGCATCCACCACACCAGCTTGGCCCACAAAGGACAACAGGTCTTGCTTCATGACGTAACAAGTTTGGTGTCGTGGTAAGTGTCATTTTAATGATTGAAGCATTTGAACATGTTCAAAGGGTCCTTTCTTGATTTTGAAAACGTTTGCTTGGAAATTATGCCTTTTGCCTCATTTCACCTTGGTGGTTGACATGTTGTCCTAGTAAGTGGGTCACCCTCGGGAAAAGGGTTGCTACTAGGAGGTCTCCTTGAAGGGTCATCGTACCATTCTCGTCCATACTTGCCACTTTCCACACTTCTTCCCCTTCGTCTTGTTAAAATTTTGGTGTGCTCATTTAACCATAGACAATATCACACTAGTGTCACCCAACCATAAGCACAAATGCCACCCCCGAGCACTTTAACCTTTACTTAGAATACTTCCAGCAAGCCTACTCCAGAACTGATAGATAAACCCTAGCCATAATACTGTTGTAGCAGCAGTACAATAACCATACAAGGATGGCGTACCTTATACCAAGAGAAGCACAAGAGAGATACCAAAAAGACTGTTGCACTATTCCTCCAGACTTGCGTCGTCTCCAGCTGCAACTGTTGCTCTCCAAACTTGCGCCCTAGCTGCCACTACAGTTCCTCCTTAGACTTGCACACTTGCTAAGTGAGTGTGTCCAAATGAGTTAGGCGCATGCCTATTTATATTGTCCTGCCCAGTTGACTAGGGTCGACTTCTCCCTCTGGATGCATCTATTACTTTATTATTATTTCTCTTGAGGCCGACTTCTCTCCTAGGATTTTCTAACATCTATTTAACAGTTCTCTTGCTTCCGGAATATTCTATTCTAAGTCAAAGGTTACACTTGGAGGTTAATACCTCCCGCAGCTACCAAAACATCAACACTCCCTCTTAGCTAGGGAGGTATTAACTAAGATGTTCTTCATGTAATGGTCTCAAACACATCCATCCATCTCACATGGCATGGTCAAGACTCGCATGGTCTTGCAGACCAGTCTACAGGTAGCATCACCATAGCCACACAGGCTATCTCATGATAAAACAGAACATGTCACAGGTAGCATGGCCAAATAGGCCAACTCATGATCAAACAGATCATGTAACAAACAGCATAGCCACACATGCTATCTCAAGATCAACCAGATCATGTCACAAGTATCACCATCATAACCACACAGGCTCTGTCATAGTCCCGCACACAGACTATTTGATGATCATGTCACAGTCATGCATCTGGGTCTCATCATCCTTTCGGGCTTTATGTCATCACGGGGCTTCGGCTAGTTCATACAGAACTAGGCAACTCGCCAGCTCACACAGAATCTGGCATCTAGTTCATAAAGAACTAATAACTCGTCAGCTCTCACAGAATCTGACATCTAGTTCATAAAGAACTAGTAACTCGTCAGCTCACACATAATCTGACATCTAGTGCATAAAGAACTAGTAACTCGCCAGCTCACACAAAATCTGGCATCTAGTTCATAAAGAACTAGTAACTCGTCAGCTCACAAGGAATATGACATCTAGTTCATAAAGAACTAATAACTCGTCGGCTCACACAGAATCTGACATCTAGTTCAAAAAGAACTAGTAACCTCTGGTTGGCACACCAGGCAACCGATCAACAATGACCAGGCATATAATTGCAAGGATTAAGCAATGTAGTGCACACACACTACCCATCTAGCCCAAGGCTAGGAAACACCTCCAACCACACAGGTTGGCCCACCAACTTGAAAAGATGGGTAACTTGCCAGCCCCGAAGGCTCGACATCTACTCACCTTGTGCAAGGTCATGATGACTGGTACCACAGACTATTTCACTGGAGTAACAATGTCTCAGCGTACCAGACTATTTCACTAGAGTAACTATGCGTACCAGACTGTTTTACTAGAGTAGCAATATCTCAGCGTACCAGACTATTTCACTGGAGTAGAAATATATCTGAGCGTACCAAAATATTTCACTGGAGTAGCTATGCGTACCAGACTATTTCACTAGAGTAGCAATATACCATGTTGCTATCTGGAGTCGCATCTATAACACATCATACCTATCACAAGGGAAGTCCTTTTGGACCACACCAAGCTTGTCCCTGAAGTATACAAACTTCACTCTCGACAAAGGCTTGGTCAACACGTCTGCTATCTGCTCATCTGTAGTGACATACTGGAGCTTCATTGCTCTCTTCTGCACCATATCTCTGATATAATGGTACCTAATCTCGATATGCTTGGACTTGTCATGAACCATCGGGTTCTCTGTCAACTTCACATAACTCTGGTTGTCACCCCAGATACAAGTTGCCTCTAACTCAAGATCAAACAATCCTGCAAGCAGCTTCCAACGCCACACTGCTTTGTTGCTAGTTGAACATGTTGTTATGTACTCTGCCTCAGCTGTACTGAGCGCCGCACTAGTCTGCTTCCTGCTAAACCATGAGATCATAGTTGATCCCATACTGAAACAACATCCAGATGTACTCTGCCAGTCTGCAACACTATCGGCCCAATCTGAATCAGTAAAGCCTTGTAGGCTTATCTCACGATCTGAAGCATATCTAAGTCCATGGTCAATTGTACCTTTCAGGTACCTCATCACATGTTTTGTTGGAATCAAGTGAACACGTCTCGGCTGAACCATATACTGACTCAATGTGTTCACTACAAAACATATATCTGGTCTTGTGTTCGTTAAGTACATCAAGGAACCAATCATTTGTCTATACATGGTGGCATCCACTGTCTTTGAAGATGTATCACTCAATAACTTCAGATTTGTCACCATCGGTGTAGGCATGGCTTTACAATCCATCATTCTGGATCTCTTCAGAATCTCTACAACATGTTTTCCTTGGTTAATGAAAATCTCACTCGGTCTCTACCATACCTCTAGACCCAAGAGATAGTGCATCGTACCCAGGTCTTTCATCTCGAACTCTGCAACAAGCTTCCTCTTGCACTCAACGATGAGCTTCGTGTTCCCTGTTAGAAACAGGTCATCCACATATAATAGTAATATCATTGGTCCACCATCCACAACCTTGTAGTAAGGGTTGGAATTTGCTTTACTCTTGGTAAAGCCCAAGCTCATCACGAAACTGTCTGATCTGGCATATCATGCCCTGGGTGCCTGCTTAGGCCCATACAAAGCTTTCTTCAATCTGCAGACATGAGATTCCTTCTCATGTATCTTGTGGTTGCTCTATGTATACTTCTTCTGACTACCGGAGCAAGTGTCTCGTCATAATCTTCTCCCTCTTGTTGGGAGAATCCTATGGCCACAAATCAGGCTCTGTACATATCTATACTACCATTAGCAACATGTTTGATCTTGTAGATCAATTTGGAAGTCACTACTGACTTCCCTTCTGGTCTCAAGGCAAAAATCCATATCCCAGTCCTTCTGACTGGCTTCCTCCTCTGTCACTAAAGCAAGGGAATCTTCCTAGGAGGTCTCATATCTCCTTCAAGCCTCTGAAGCTTCGATCTAGCCTCCTCAACTCATGGCACCTGTCTATCAGTCCTGGAAGACGTCTCTCTCCCATCTAAATCTGAGGAGGAATACTTTCTGAATGAAAGTCTCTAGGCCACTGACTCTCTCCAAGACCGGGCTCACTCTGAGTCTCCATACTCCCTCTGAAGCTAGACTCCCTCTTGTTGATATTACGGTCGCTGCGGGAGGTATTAACCTCTACGTGTAACTTTTGACGAGTCTAGAATATTCCGAGAAGCAAGAGAAACCCTAGAAGGTTAGGAAATAACCATAGAAGACAAGTCGGCCGAAGATAATAATTTATATTAAATTATTATCCTCCAGAAGTAGAAGTCGACCCAGTTAGGTCACTTGGAGGACTATAAATAAGAGGGCGCTAGAGCTCATTTGTCACACTCACTCTCACAACTGCATAAGGACAAGTGGTGCGCATGACTGGAAGAGAGTTGCAGYTGCTGCAGTGGTGTCTTGGTGTTTGGTTATGGTTGGACTTTCTGCTTGGTTATGGTTTGGACTTTCTGCTTGGTACGTGTTATCTCACAATTTGTACTTTAATAAAAGATAAGGTAAAGGAAAGCAAATTGGCGTAACTGGAGACTGATCCTATCAATGTCACCTCAATAGGAAGTCTCTTTCTATTTAGGGTGGTAGGCCCAGGGGAGACGTCCGCGGTGACCTGGGGTTTTGAGAAGGCAAAGGGAAAGTAGCTAGGTAAAGGGTCCCCTCTCACAAGTCACCATCAATCAGAAAATCCAGTTTAAATAACCAATTAAGATATAATATGCCAGAAGTGTACCTTCCCGGAACAAAGCAACAGGAAAACTATATATTTGCAAGAACACTTGTTGGTTAGCACTTCATAAAACCGTTGACTTTCTTAAATAAAGCAATTTGATGAATATGATGAAGTAAACAGAAATCTTGTAACAGCAATGTTTATAGAGCAATACTTCACATACAATGTCTTAAAACTAGCTTCAAAATGACTAAAAACCATTAACCATTGAAGTCATATCATCAGCATTTGACAGAAGCACATAAGACAAACTATAATTCAGCCTTACAATTGCTTTATGAGCTTTTAATGCTGCATTAAATGGATGTAACTTACTTTACTAACAGCAACAAGTAGGTTAGTAGATCAAGCTATTCTAGGGTTAGAAAGTGTTAGTAGGTTATTTAAAGAATAGGTTTTGAAGGTTGTGTTGATCAAAAACTCAATGGAGGTCTTAGACTAGTGTTTTCTTTGGGAAAAATGGAGTCAATAAAGTGGCAGCAATAATAGAATAGCCAAAGACAAGAGGAGTCGATGGATGAAGTGTCGGTAAGCCAAGGCTTCAACCACCAAACCCTAGGGGAAAATGACTACTAAGGTGTAGGTAACCCTAGGCCTTAGAAGATTTTCCTCCCTCTTTAACTCAAAGAATGAAGCAAGTGACGACTAAGATGAAGCAACAAGTGCTAGGATGTTGAAATGACAAGGCCCTTAGCAATGGCTAAAAGAAAAATGGCCCCTTGGCACAATCTAGTAGGTGGATAGCGATTGAGATAAGGACAATAACATGTGATTAATCTCCTAGAGTTTTAAGCTAGCAATTTCATAATCTTTAGCAAAATGCAAAGTAAAGATACTATAACAATTCAAAAGAAAAAAGAATTGCAGAATTTTACTTACATTCACCAAGAATAATCTAGCACATCACCTAATTGTAAACTTTCCACCAAGAAAATGCCAAAAAAACACCAAGAATAGCCTTCCTTCAACAAGTGTGCACTAAATTTCAGTCATAAAACACCCTAATTAGGGCTCAAATTTCAGACCTCACAAGTGTGAGTGAAAGATGATGAAAAATAAGAGGTAATTTCCCCTTATTTATACAATACCAAAGACCAAAATTAGATCAAAAAGGTCGACATGACCAGTTACAAATAATATCCAGGTTTTACATTAAATGTCATAATTAAACCCTAAATCAAGCTGCTAAGGTGACGTCATGCCCTTTTAGGGTGACGTTACGCCCTTTTTGGGCAACCTTGGCCTCCTGGAGCAAAATGTTAGGCCTTCTTGGGCCTCAGGAGCCTGCCACACATGCCACTTGGCACACAACTGCCTCCAAAACATCCCAGAATGTTGGATGATGTCATGGGTGACCTCGGTGACGTCGTGGGCCTTCCAAGGCCTACATCATGATGGAAAGAGCACAACCCCCCTGGGTCTAGGCCTGCCAGGCTGCCCCTGGTGAAACGTCCTCCTCTCTCTCTGATGCAATCCTTTGATCTGTCTCTACCCCCTGCCAGGGTCTCAGCATCCATTTGGTGGGCTTTTAGCCCCATGGAGGTCCCCATGTGTACCTGTCCATCAGGTGTGGCCCTGCAAAATCAACAGATACGCCCTCCATGGACTCATAAGTCACAGGGATAATAGCAATGTCAATCACATCTAATCATCAAGTTTATTAAACATGTGCATAAAACCCCCTTTACCCGAACAAGTGCTCAAAGACATTATACTAATCTACAAGCCAAGTTTGGAGGGAACGCTAGGACGTCCTATTGGGCTAATGCTCATTGGATGTGGGATGTTTCCGGGAGAAGTCAAATCTACGCCATGTGAGTGGATGAGGTGCTAAGGGATGTCTGGGTAGTGGGTGCAGTGATAGCAGGGAAATGCATGGCTTACCTGTGGGTGCCTCTGAAGAGGGTGAGCTACACCTTGTCACGGATGCAAATGTTTCCAAGCCCATTCATGCCCTTTATCTTTTATTCTTATTGTTTTTTCTTTCAAGAGGCTAGTTAGGGGACACTGCCCTGGTGTGATGACCAGTGGTGGCAATGTTACCCACAAGCATTTCACGGATATGAGAAGGCTAGCTCGTGATGAGACCCCCTTTCTCTTGGCTATGCCACCAAGAGCCACTACCCTGGCGTGGTGACCAGTTGTTGGTAATGTCATACCGCTACATGCCCATGGACCTAATAGGTTGGCTCGTGATGAGACCCCCTATCCTCTAACTAGGTCTTGTTTTATTATTTTTTTATGGGTCCCTCTGTTTCTTGCTGCGAAGCTTTTTATTGCTTTCTCGAGGATCCCTGGGTGAAGCATCTCAAGGTTTCATTTTTTTTGGCTTTTACTTTTTGCCAGCTACTTTTACCCTTTGGGCCTTTAGCCCCTTCTTCCCACAAGGTAAGGTACAACCCTTAGATATTTGGCCAACCCAATGCCCGAACCAATGTAATGGGATGGATGAGTGGGAAAAAGATGAAAAGTGGTAAGTATGGTGGGAGCGGACGATGGCCTTTCATGAATCCCCCCAGTGGTAACTCAAACCCTATGGGTACCAGCTTACTAGGGCATCCTGTCATTCCCCCAAGTGTGGTCAAATGGAAAAGCATAAGCTCTAAAAATAATTAGAAGCAAAAAGAATTAAATGCACATATTCAAAGGTTTTGAGGATCAGAGTGACACATACCATGATACCAGGACTCATTACCTCATGGAGAAAGACCCATCTCTGCTGCAAGACCAGGCCGATGTGATGGATGTTGTTGCTGCTGACAAAGTGGAGGCGTTGAAGAATGAAAGGATGGGCCCTCCAGGTCCATGCTCAAGTCGATCTGGCTCTCGGTACTCCATGTCTAGGACCTGTGGGCCTCGAGACATAATCTCTTTGGTTATTCCTAGGTTAGGGGATAACAATATGCTAGCTTTGGAGAGAGGTATGCTACCTTGGTTGGCTATTGGTTCTAGGGTTTGCTTCCAAAATTATTCTATCTGTCAAGGTTAAGGTGCTCGGGGGTGGCCTTTGTGCCTATGGTTTGGTGACAATATTGCTATATTGTCTACGGTGAAACGAGCACACCTATTATTCTAACACCTCTGAGTCTATATAATCTCTGGAGCCATCTACTCCCTCTGTATGTGATGATTTCCTCTTAAGTCTCCTATGAATGGTCCTAGGGAGGATGCTCCTCCCTACTGGATCGTGAGGGCTAACTACCTCTGAACTCTAGCTCCTTCTGAGCTGGTACTTGGTGTGGTCGCCTGCCTCACCACTAGTGGAGCCTGTTATCGCACGGTTTGTAGGAAGGGTTCAGGTAGCTTGAGTCAAGGCTTAAAACCGGCGTAACAGGAGCTTCCCCACCCACTGTCACCTCGATGGGGAGCTCTTTCTATTTAGGGTGGCTAATCCCAAGGGAGACGTCC
>SNQJ01S0057777.1:8242-26165 GCA_010110895.2 Picea sitchensis
TCTAACTGGCGCTTATAACCCGCGCTTATTACTGCTGCTAACAACTAGATAACATCTCCATTACTTCCAAGTGAATGTTCCCTCAAAATTTCCCATATTCCAAAGTATCCGACCTTTGCTCCTAGGATATCCGAGGTGTTTGGTACATCTGTAGTATTCCTACTTTCACAATGTTAATTAGTGCAAACAAAGTTGAGTTACAGTAAACGCCCCGCAAAACTTTCCTCAGTTCCAAAGTATCGACTGTTGTTGCTCAGATATCCCAGGTGTCTGGTACATCTACAATATTCCACCTTTCATAATTTTAATTCTGGCCAACAGAGTTGAGTTTCAGTAAACGATTAGGTGGCCTCATGTGAAATTACGTCCAAACCTACATTGGTCCAACCTAGCAGATTTGATAAATGAACGTTGCCAATGTAAAGTTTGTGGAAGTGGCTGTGGTTGTTCACCACTCCGTAGATGCCTTCTCCATTCAGTATGTCTAAATCTTCCATCTCTACTTCGCATTATTTCTGAAGTTACATAAAAGCAATTATTAAAGAAATTATTGAATTAGGGAAGTATGTAAAAATTTTACAATGAATTTTAGTTGTATCAGAAAGTTAGAAAATTTAATTATAAATTTTGGAAATTTAATAAAATATATTTTTTAAGATTTAAATAAAATGTAAATAAAAAATTAAAATAAAACTTAGGGTTATTAACAAAACTTGGGTAAATTAATATAAAGTCAAAGGCTATTGATAGCTAAGCTAAAACTATATACTCCATGGAGTAATAAATATGAGGGTACTTTCATGGATAGGTTATAGGGTGTATGACATTTTTTTAAGAAATTCCATCTTTGTTTTATATATAAACTTTAAATGGTGAAAATACATGATTAGCAATGAACTTTAAATGGTGAAAAGACATGATTAGCAAGGGAAGAAAAGCAAGAAAGAGAAGAGGAAGAATGAAATAAGGGGAAGAGGTAAATAGAGATGAGTGAGAAGAAGAAGATATAAAAGGAGAAGAATCATAGGAGGCACTATGAAGACACTTTATGTTAGAAATTAAAGATTTTTCTAAAATTCTTAAGGAAATTTATTTTTATAAGTTTTGAATTTGTAAGAGTTTATTTAAGACTTATTTATGAATTTGAAAATATCTAAAAGTTTATAGGTATAAATTTAATTTTATCAGGAAAAAATAGAAATTTATTTTGAAGTGTCTAATGATTTCATGTGAAAGGAGCTTGTTTTTAGTTTAATTTGCTTGGATAAGTTTGTATTGTTTTTTTCTTTGTACAAGGAGAATCCCTAACTAGAATCCATTGTCATCGGCTCCACCATAGATAACATCGCACCCATAGAAAAATGGAGTAGATGAACACAAAAATATATTTATTATAATGGAGTTGTGTATGTAGTGCATACTCAATTGAACACATACTTTTATTATTCAAGGTATGGTTCCATATGAGAGAAATGACACTCCTTTAGTGTTAATGGAGTATGTGATGTAACATTAAGAGGGATGTTGAGAATAGTGATGTAATCTTCATTTTTTACCATGACCAACTTTATATTGTAATCATTATTGTAATATTACATATCTAAGACTAACCATGGAGGCTCAAAATTCTAATTGGAAAAACAATCACTCTTTATTTGTGTATAAATACACCCAATTTTCATTTATATTTTCACTCATTTAGGAGATTCATTCTCATTCTTAATAAATTGATTTCTCTAAAAGCACCTATCTAGTCTTGCACACTCTTGTGTTTGTGTTTTTCTCTCTTTAACTCAATCTCTTTCTTGGTTATTTTTCTTCCTCCCCGTTTTGTGACATATTTTCTCTTATGTCAGAATTAGGGTTTTTTGGTGAATCCTTTCCATTCTCTTTATTTTCATTGAATCTCAAGTAATATAACAAAACATTCTTAACAAATATCTAAGTTACAATACGACTTTGATATTTTTTATCTCGTCTATTGGTTTTGCTATATTATGATTTCTTAGCTACAAGTAGTGCAAATGCATTTAACTTAATCTACCTAATGTTTAGGGTTTGAGGTTCTGATTATTGTTCGAACCCACCTTGATTTGACTTGACTTGGGTAACGATGATCAATGTGTGCAGCTAGAATTTTTTGAATCTTGGAACTGCAATTTGTTTAAATGTAAAACGAACTCTTATTCCCTACCTCAACGCAACGGTATAAATGTAAAACGAACTCTTATTCCCTACCTCAACGCAACGGTAAAACGAAAAATCTCTGCACTCATATATATATATATATATATATATATATATATATAGATAGATATATATATAATAAAACCTATAAAAATCAGGAGTTGTAATTTTGAAGATGAACGAAAAGTTTCATAGTGGGCAAAATGAAATTTTCCCCGCATACAATGCGATACCGATTTTAACCAACATCCATTTAAATTTTGCCAAATCCATTGATCCATAACTAAAGCCATGTGAAGAGTACATCTCTCACGGGTGAGAGGTTTGAACAGAAATGAAAAGCCTGCGTGGTATTTTATGAAACATGAATGCAGATGCATACGCTTAATATACATATTCTACCTTTTAATAATCACACGTTTCATAAAATACCACGCAAGTTTTTACTGTCTGATAAAACCATGTACCTCCATAAGAAAAAATTTAGATGACCATAAATTGCCCTTATTTATGTCATTTATGTTTCGATGTGATAATGGACAATTCAATTTCTGAGTCAGAATCTATATAAAGCGTATGCATTGATTATTATGAAGAGAGGGCATTCCATTATCTTCTCCTCCTTAATATAAAAGTAAATATCACACATTCACAATTATAAATATTGGCAACATGTTTAGTGGTGACCCTTCATATATATTTAATGGTAAATTTGTGAATATGGTGTATGTTAAAATATATACCATCGTTTGATAATATTATCGAATTTGAAACGATACATTTCATTTATGAATACTTGCAAATAGAACGCTGTTTATATGTCTGCTGCTGAGTCAATAACGTCTTGGCGGACTCGTAACGTTCTGACTGAATACAAAATCTACATTGACACGAAAATATAGGTGTAATAGAGTCATACTTTTTCCAAAATTTATTATGTAGAAAGGCGTACACCTATTGATAATGGGCATATTTTTAGTCCTCCAAAATCAATGGATCAGATTTATTGTTCATAACTTTCTTGCATTTATCAAGGCATCCGTTAACATGTTTACTTTTTAACATTTACCTAATCACATTAAAAAATTACTGTAAAGATATAAAATTGCCACGTTCCATTTATCAACCTAATGCAGTCAAACGGTTCATATTACCAAAAACGGATTACCACAAACGTTTTATATTGGAAACACACATTCTCAATATATTAGAGGGACAGGTTCTCAACCGCTACCTTTCAGGGTTCTCAGCCGCGAGTTAGCGGCTGTGCTAGTAGGTATAGCTATAGGTATAAGTCATACTTTATATACATTATGTGTGGTGGGGGGACTTAAGGAGCCAATGGCAGGAGAACAAGAGGCAGAGTGCCAGCATCATAAACATCACGACAATTGCAATTCTTTTTGTAACCCACCACCTGTTGGCAACAAGAGAATTGCGAAGTGGCCGTCCGCCTCTCTTAAGTCTGAACCCTCGAAAAAATATAACCACGAGAGCAACGATGAGTGCTATGGAGACCACCGCTGAGAGAACGACTGTATTTTTCCTTTCCACAGAAGAGACGGTATGTCCATTCATAGAAGAGACGGCAGTGAGAATCGCTCCATGACCGCCGGCGAAAAGAGTTGATATGTTTTTTATATGACCTATATCATTGCCATGGTCTGGATTTGACTCAATACCAGTATGATCTACAGCCTCTGAATGTGAAATCTCTCCATTCTCGTCGGGAACAACATCTCCCAAAGGATTTGACTCAATAACAGTATGAGCTGCAGCTTCTGGATGTAAAATCTCTCCATGCTCGTTGGGAACAACGTGCCCCAAAGGCAGTGGATTATTATCGTTAATTTCCATTTGCTGCAGTTGTCGGTTAGCCATCTCAATAACAGCATGTGCAGTGTCTGGATCTAACTCTGAAATTTGTCCATTCCTGTCGGATACAACGCTCTTCACATTCTCGTCAGGTACAGCACTCCCTGGAATCCGCCCATTGGTATCATTAATTTGTATTTGCTGCAGTTCCACGTGTGCCATCTCCATATCATGATGAGCTGCAGCGATTGCTGCCATAGGAACCTGATTGGTCAGGTCAAAGCAAGCATTCAATTAATAACTCCATTTGGGAAGCCATGTCTAGTAATTTAACTTAATTTGTATATATTAATCCATTGGTGGTAAAAACGGCTAATCGTACTGCAAGTCTGAATAATACCTTAATGGAATAACAAAACGAGCGCGAAGTCTGATTGATAGAGATTAACGTTGAAATGCTATACTTAGGAAATTGTCTACTGCAAGTCTGAACAATACCTTAATGGAATAACAAAACGAGTGCGAAGTCTGATTGTTAGAGATTAATGTTGAAATGCTATACTTAGGAAATTGTGTACTGCAAGTCTGAACAATACCTTAATTGAATAAGAAAACCAGTGCGAAGTCTGATTGTTAGAGATTAATGTTGAAATGTTATACTTAGGAAATTGTTAGAAGAGATTTTTATTGTAGGTTAGAATAGTGTTTGGGTGGTTTTCAGATTTACATATTCATTAGTGACTATCCTAGCTATAAATATGTATGTAATTGATGAAATAAAATATAGTGTGAGAGCTTAATCTCAATTGTGTGAACCTTGTGGCTTCATAATTTTGTTGGTTTATTCTTTAATTTTAATTAGTTTTACATTTTAATTGTTTTTTGACATATTTTTGGTCAATTTTTGGTCTGGAAGTTCTACATTTTGATTGTTTTTTAATATATTTTTTTGGTGGATTTTGTTAAAATTATCAAAACAAAAACTAAATGATTAAATCTGTATAATCTAAATTTTTAAGAATTTTTTTTAAATAGTTAATGTATTGATATATTATTAAAATATATATATTAAACAACATAAATAAATAAATGATTTCACCTAAATTTATATAATAATATTTCATAAAAAAAAACTAAAACATAGACAACTGAATGTCTCCTACATATCAAGTACAACCTACGAGAAAACCATAAAATATTGAACCAAAGAAAGACAATAAAACGAGAGACGGGAAAATATTGATTCCGCAAAGTGTATAATTTGCAGCGATACCTTAATGGAATAATAATAGCAGGAGTGTACACTGCATCTCCGTTATGCAAAGTAAAACATACGAGAAAACCATAAAATATATATCAGAAAGAGACAAGCAAACGAAAGCCTGAAAAAGATACGAGTTTGAGATCTCAAATTTTATAGTTACCATATACGAATTCGGATTGGGATGACGAGTAAAAATAATCGATGATGCTTGAGTTTTGAGTTTTCAACCATTTCAGGCACACAGGCACAGGGTGCGGAAGCATGCAATGATTGGTTTGTTAAAAACCCAACAAAATCTTGAAAAACAAATGTCAAAAGTACTATTTCCAAAACAATCTTCTGAGGTTACCTCTCTAAACATTTTCCAACAGATAAAATCAATTAATCCAAAATTTATTTAGTAAAAACTGAAAAAACAATGTTCATCTGAAAATTGGTTGTTAAATAGTTGAATATACTATTTAGGTTTTTAGTAGAGCCACTGAACAATTTAACTTGCAATCATCAACATATAACCTTGTAAAAAATTATTTATTATATTAATGCATTGTTTCAAAAAAAAAAAAAAAAAAAGAGTATTAAGTAAATATAAGAGATAAGTTTCCATAAAAAAGATAAACACTGGTTAATAAATATAAGATAGAAACAAAAATTCTCAAAATTAATGAAGAATTTTAAAAATTATATTATACAAAGCTCGAAGCTTTTAGAGTTTTTTATTTATTTCTTTTTTGAATTTGAACACTAAATAAAATGAAAACAATAAAAAAAATAGAAAATATTATTCTAACTATGTAGACACACAACTTATAATGCTCATACTGAAAGCAAAAAAATAGAAAACACATAACTTATAATGCATTAAAAAAAAAGATTAAATGCCCTATTTTCTAATAAACAAAACCAGGAAATTCTATAATAGTTTTTGGGAAATTGTATAAGCTTCATCTCAATCTTTTTTAATTGGTCTTTGGAGTAGTCTGAATTTTGTATGAATCAAAGTTTCATTTATTTCAGAATTTAACTCCAAAAAATTTACTCCATTTTAAACTAACCCATATACTCCACACAAAAAAAATAAAAAAAATAAACAGGAATTCTGAATTAACCAAAAATTTAAAAACAAACAGCAAAAAAACCTTAAAAAAAGATAACTCAGATGGAGAATTGCTGCTGAATTAACCCACTCCATATTATTCCTACCCTTTCAACCCCATTATCTTCCATGCCTCGCATCTTGGTTCTTCTTTTTACTCTGCATTTTATTTTATCTACATAAAATCAACTTATCATTGATAATTGGCTCTGCGACATCACTGCCTCATATGGGAAATAAATGTTGTTATCTTTATTTATTTATTTATTTAACAAAAATATAAATCTATCGTTAACATTCAGTTGGTGCGTGCCCGTCTCGCCCTTCCTTCCACTCAAACGAGTGAAACGAAGGTTTTTGCCTATTCGCGCACACTGAACAGGATTAAAATTGAACACTTTCACGAGAAATTAACATGCGCTGTGTTGAAATATAATAATTACTTTCAAATATCTCCAAGCTGCCGACATGTTCTAGAAGGACTATTTCTAGAACCTTGGTTTGGTTGTTTAGATCAAGACTTCTCCAGCTTCTTCCGTAGAAGAAACCATTTATAAATAAACTTGTTTAGTGTGGATCAATTGCAACAGACAAGTTCTCAGAGCCGTAGCTCTCATTTGTATTAATCATCTTGTGTGTTTGTTTGTTTACTGCAGCAGTTGTAGGTAATCGGTCTCTCCCTATCCTTCAATCTGGTATCAAAGCTGGGGGTAGGTGAGCCTGTGTGAAATATTTGCTGGGTAATTGTTTACTATCAGAACTGAGGGTAGGTGAACCTGTGTGAAATATTTACTGGGTTGAGGGTAGGTGAGCCTGTGTGAAATATTTACTGGGTAATTGCTGTATGTTGAGGAGAGGAGTCCGAGCCGGTTGGTTGAAGAGAGCGGTGACTGCAAACATTAGTTGCCACTAATGGATCGCAGAGCGTAGAGGGTACGGAGCGCTGCTTGGATTACGCCCGTGGTTGTTCGTAGTCACAAACTCCACCGACCGGAGTTCGAATTTCATCCCTGTTTGGTCATTTCCTTCAATGCTTTGCTGCAGCATGAGGCTTGCAAAGATACAAGGAGTATGGAGGAGGAATCGGATCATCCAATGGCTTAGCAGCAACGAAATCAGCTGTGCGCTTCTAAATTCCGGTAACATTCTGAGCATAGGAAATGTCATTCGCCTCATTCCCCCTTGGTAAGATCAAATCCGTGACTGAGATATCGTTTTCTCTATATTTGCATTTCCCTTTGCCTTAGCTTGTCTAAATTTCTTGCTCTCCCATGAACTTTGAAGAATCTATGTTAAGTGTATAGAGCTGAGACACGTCAGTGTTTGAAAATAGCTCATCCTCTTTTTCTTCGACTGTGCAACTGAGCTGACCTTAAATATAAGGTTTATTTTTAAGTTTTTTCTTAGTCTTGCCACATTTTGAAGCTTTCGATCCTCATACTATATTTGGTCAGTTGCTGAGCATTCGTAAGCCTTGAATTAATGATATAGCTGAAGGCCACATCACCTGAACTTCACTTGGATATCGATAATCTTATAATAATATCAATGGAGACAGATGAGATTGCTTCTGCAGATGATGTGAAGGCAATCAGAGCTAAAGTGTTGTAATTATGTCTTGAGTTCGTATGCATTATGTACCCTTTCCCATTGGTTTCTGTCTAGCGGCACAATTATTTAATTGTATGCTCAAGTTTCCCATGGTCCAAATACTTTGTCGTATATTATGTAACCCTTTCATGCTTTCAAATCGCCATATGACGGAGTTTTAGTCCCTATGTGCTACTGTTTTATGATGCGGTAGAATATGTTAGTTTGCTTGTAATTGTGCAAGTATTGCACTTTTTTTATAAAATGGAAGTTTGCTTGTAATTGTGCAAGTATTGCACTTTCTTTATAAAAAAAAAATGTGGTTGAATCCTTATTTGAGGACAAGTTTCAAGGTAAAGTGGAACATTTAGAGGTGCATGTTCGTACCCGACACCCTTATTATTGATGGTGGTAGAGTGCAAAATCTTGTTGCAAGAGTTTTGGTTGGAAGAATTTCTTCATCTTGTACATTGTAACGCATTGTGTGTGTTTATTTTGTGAATCCTTGTTTTTGTGAATTGATGGATATGTTGTTATTATGTTCTTCTTAGATTTTTTAGTGAAAATTATGATATTTGGGCCATTAAGATGAGAACTAGAGTATGTATGGATGATTTAGGAGATATTTTGTGTTAGAATAACTATACCTCATAGCCATCTCACGAGTGTAGAGGAGTTAGACTACACTTTGACATTGAGTTCACTTCAGTTTTGTTAAGTTAGGTAGAGATATGTTGAATCCTTGATGCACGTTGTGTAAGGTATTTCTACAATCTCCCATAAATTTTTCCCTTTCAAAAAGGTCATCATCTTGATGCACCAATAATCACAATCACTTCCATTAAATTTTGGAAGGGGCAAGGAATTAGAGTTTGACATGATTATCCTAAAACAAAAATCCTTCTATGTATTAAATAGGTTACACATATTACATCAAGGATTTAACACATCTCTACCTAACTTCATAAACACTAATAGAACTTAAATGAACTCAATGTCAAAGTGTGGTCTAACTCCACTACACTTAATGAATTGTCAATGAGGTGGATAGTAATAGGGAGACTAGTTATTCTAACACTCCCCCTTAATCTCAAATGCTACATCCATCAACACTTACAATGCTCAAATCGTTTCTAATGACCACGAACCTTCATGATGGGAAACTGATTTATAGTGGACACTCTTACAGTTTGGGTTTTCTTTACTATGAGTTTCAACCTCAAACTTTCTTCTTCCTTTTGTATATGCATAAACAATTGATCATTGAATTTACTGGCTAGTTCTCTAGTAATGTATTTCACATGTACATGGTTCATCAATATACTAAACTCTCCCTTAATCATACTTTGCTTGAAGATTCAACTTCTATGACTCACCATCAAACTTAGATAAGAGTACACCTGCAACCCTTGTACCGACACTAGTGGTTCATTCCACAACTTGATGCTCCATCTTCTCTATGCATAAGAAGGATTCGTGCTATATGATTACTAATCTATGTAGGCCTAACTCAACATGGCTTGCAAACCATATGGGGAAATCAACTTACTTATAGCAATGCTTTACATCTCGAACCAAAAAATTATGGGATGTTGGGTACAATTGATCACGCAACCATACACATATGACAATGTTTTAACACAGCTACAATGTTAATAGAGAGGCATAACACCAACAATGAAAAACAAGAATGCAAGAATCGATTAAGGTTTCAATACATGTCTATTTATTAAATAGGTTTCACAAAGTACATCAAGGATTCAATCTCTACCTAAATTCAGTAAACACTAATAGAACAAAACTGATCTCAATGACAAAGTGTAGTCTAACTCCACTACACTAGGTGATCTGGATGTTGGGTGGAGTAATGGGAAACTGATTTACACTGCACACTCTTACATGGGTTTCTTTACTATGAGCTTCAACCTCAAACTTTCTTCTTCATTGTGTACCGACACATACAATTAGTCATAGACGTCCATATAAAAAGCGACCCATCTATCAACATACATGGGTACCATCCGTTGCACTTGATAGTTCTCTAAGAATCCATTTCACCTACATGGTTCATCAATATACTAAACTCTCCCTTAATCATAATTTGGTCCCTCACTCTAATTAATATTTGACATTATTTTGAATGGGTTTGAAGAACCCTCAAATCAAGAATCCTATGAAACCATGATTCAAGATGAGAAGGGTCAACTCATAGCCTATAAGAATGATGATGCAACAATACTATTTCTCATTCATAAGGATCAACTCATAGAATATAAGAATGATGATGCAACAATACTATTTCTCATTCAAAAAGGCCTAGATGAGAGCATTCTTCCCAAAACTGCAGCAACAACTAGGTCCAAAGAAGCTTGGGATATTTTGGAAATGAAATACAGTGAAAGGGAGAGCAACAACGATCATCATCAAGTTAAGTCACAGAGTGTTGCAATTGATGATGGAGTGGTTTTTGTAACAAAATAAGTAGAGGAATTTGAAAGTGTAGAAATAATTGGAGAAGTTTTTGAAGAACCTACTAAGAAGAAGAAGATAAATTAGACATAAAAACTACAATTGTTGAAAAAATTGCATAAGATACAGAGGATGGGCATGGTAAATAAAGGGAAGCATGCTATGTAGATACACATGTGGATAATGAAATTATCAATGAAGGTTAAAGTGAAACTTCCTTGGTAGCAATAGAAAAATGTGACAAGAATCTAGCAACAAAAGAAGTTTACAACAAGGATGAGGATATAATCAATGTTGAATTTTACACTAAGTTAGCATTTCTTGAGTAATGGATTGCAAGGATCAAGTATGAAAGTGAGTATAGAAAATATTCCATAATTTCACCAAAAAAAGAAATAATTAAGACAACCATTTAGGGTATTGAGGTTGTTGTAGCATTAGAAGATGATATGAAAGAAAATTAAGATTTTATTGATCGCACAAAGTTTGACAGAAGTGTTCAATTAGTGGTAGTTGAAGTACAAGCATATGCAGAACATGAAGATATACTCAAGAACATGACTAGAGTAATGATGAAGTTGAAGAAGAATAAAAGGTATGTAGAATATAAGGTTTGGAGCAAAAGAAAGAAAAATCTTATAGAGCATAGGACAAGTTGCACCAACATGCAAAGTAATCCTGTGATGGGCCATTATCTAGAACGTGAGCCCAAGATTTTACTTCCTTGCAATAATTTCCAAGTTCTATGGATATGAACCTCCCTTCATCATATATTCTCAAACACTTGATTGACCTCCCAATGTTCATTTTACTACAAATATGTAAACACATAATCCTTTCTACAAACCCATTTTTCTGAGAGGCACTACTCCACCTTGAACTTATAGTGGAGACTCATTGCTCCACCTTAATATGAACATTCCCTTCCAAATCCAGCCAAGCCAACCAAGTAATCCTTCACCGCTTACCTCGAGGATCATTTACAATGGAGTTCACCAAGCCTTTTATAGGCTTCATTACATACAATCCATGGACATAATACCATAGGCTACCCATGAAACATGGACCCAAAAAACCACTTTCTTTGACCTAAAAACACATTTAACATGTTAACTCTTTCACCAAGTCAAGGTTAGCCCAACATACATTTCCCCCACATATTCAATCTACCTAAATATATGTTTAGACTTTTTTATAGGTGACCCGATAAACCAAGGGTGCACATGTCTATCCAGGTATTACAAAGATATGCCCATTTACATGCAATAAATCATTTTTACAACTCCAAAGTAAAAATATGTTTTTTCTTCATGGTGACTCATCACCGCTCCACAACCTTTATACAACAGACAAATAAAAATTCATCAACCATACTTGTAGCTAAATTTTCTTCCTTTGTGGAGTACTCTTTGGATGCTTGTTGTCTTTTCCAACAATCCTTCTTGAGATGCCCTAATTTAACATAGAACCAACATTTTCCCTTACCCTTATTGTCTTTTGACTTAAACCTAAATGTAACTTTCTGATCTTTCCCTCTTTCTATAGATCGACCACTGAACAACATTGTTTCTGTTGTTGAGGTTTCTTTACTAGATTTTCTCCTCATAACCTGAGACAAAAAATCTCCCATAACAAAGCTAACGGTGAAAGTGCAGAGTTCTAAGTTTGAGGTGGAGAAATTCAATGACAAGTGTAATTTTGAGCTATGGAAGATCAAGATGCAGGATCTTATTGTGCAAAAAGGGATTGCAAAACGCATTGGCTGGGAAGACAAAGAAACCGACAAGCATGAAAAATGGGGACTAAGAAGATATGGATGCAAGAGCCCTTAGTACCATTCGTTTGTGTATGGCAGATGATATTGTTGGAGAGGAGACAACAACATGTTTGTGGAACATACTAAAAAGTCTTTATATGAAAAATTCCTTGATGAACAAAATCTTGTTAAAGAGGAATTTGTATACAGATGAAATCAGGTAGAAAAATTGATGATCATTTAAATGTTTTCAATACTTTGATTTCTCAATTATCTAGTATGGAAGTAAAATACAAAGATGAGGACAAGATAGTTACACTATTGTGTTCATTACCTGAATCTTGGGATCATCTCATCACATCTATGTGGTTTAGCACAACATACACCATTGACTATGATATTGTTGTGGGAGCTTTGTTGTATGGGGAGATGAGTAGAAGATCAAGTAAATAAATATCAACTATAGAAGAAATGGTGGTTAGAGGTAGATCTACATAAAGAGGGAAAGATCATAAAGGCACTTTCAGGTCTAAGTCAAAAGAGAATAAGGGTAAGGGAAAATGTTGGTTTTGTGGAAAATATAGCATCTCAAGAAGGATTGTTGAAAAATACAACAAGCATCCAAAGAGGAATCCACAAAGGAAGCAAATTAAGATACAAGTATGGTTGATGAAGTTTTATCTATCTGTAGTATAGAGGTTGTGGAGTAGTGATGAGTCACCGTGAAGAAAAAAAATGTATTTACTTTGGAGTTGTAAAAATTATTGATTTCATGTAAAAGAGGCATACGTCTTAAGACTAGGATAGGCATGCGTACGCCTAGTTTATTGGATCACCTATGAAAAAGTCTAGACATAGATTTAGGTAGATTGAATATGTGAGGGTAATGTATGTTGGGTTAACCTTGACTTGGTGAAAGAGTTAACGAGTTAATTTTTTTTTTAGGTCAAATTCTCTAGAGGTGAGTTGAAAAGGTTCACTTGGGTTGGCTTGGCTGGATTTGGTCAAAGTTATTTGAATGCAAAGTTCAAGGTGGAGCAGTGTGTCCAGGTAAGAAAGGTGGGTTTTTTAGAAAGTTTGATGTTCTTATAGATTTGTAGTAAAATGAACATTGGCAGGTCAATCAATTGTTTGATAATATATGATGAAGGTAGGTTCATATCCATGGAACTTGGAAATTATTACAAGGAACTAAAATATTGGGCTCCGGTCATGGGAGAATGGTCCATCAGAGGATTACAATGCTGCAGTTGATAGCCTAGCCCACCTGGATGTTATCTCCCTAGTTGCCTCATGTACCCTTTCCTCCGTACCCACTCAGACAAAAGTACATGAGCAAGACTGCCTCTTGCTTCTATGCACTCATTGTCTACCTCTCACTCTCCTTAGATCTGCTTTTATAATCTCCTAATGACTAAAACCCTAAGATCTCAATGCTCAATATTAGATCATGGATCTCACAATCTAACGATCACTATTTAATCTTTCATTGAGATGACTTAAATCACTAAGTCACTCAACCTTACAAAAGTCACATTAGTCATTACATAAATGTCACTTTAACAATCTAGAGAGTGTCACTTCGAAAACCAACGCCAATGGGGAAGTACATGTATGAGCTACCCTAAAAGCTAACACTCCCTCTTAACGAGGAAGGTACTTCTCGAAGAACCTCCTCCTGGATCAATCCCTGACCCCATCAAATCTTCTACATCTACTCCCTCTTGACATATGAGTAGCTATCCATTCTCGAACATAACTGCATACTCCATGTCATCCAAGGTTGATACTAGGAAAAACTTCAGCCGTGGGACATACATCATTCTTTCCACCTCCACAGAACCCCCTGAATTTAGCTAGAATCTCACACATCCAAGCCCCTTCATTGCATGCATGGTATGCATCCCACAATATCAATGACAGTTTGAGTTCTTCTCCAAAACACTAAGGAACATTGACCTCATTCTCGTTATATGGCAAGATGATCTAATGCTTCCATCTCGACAACCTTAATAAATTTGACCTCCTTTTGATTTTATTAAGTAAACTCATCGACTCTCGTGAGATAATGGTCCATCCAAAGATTATAAAGATTATAATGCTAAAGCTTATATCTAGCCCACTCACCTAGATAATATCTCCCTAGCTTCCTCCTATACCCTTTCCTCACCCCTAGACCCTTTCCTCATCCCTGCCCACTCACACACTCACATAATTTATAAAGTGTTTACAAACCTAAAAATCCATTAAATACAGCAACAGGGGAAACCCACTAAAATATTTAGCTAGATCATTTCAAAATCTCCAAAATACTACCCAATCAATGAACACGGAGAGGTTTAAAACGTCCAGCGTAAGCATAACGAAACACCGAATCAAATACAAAGAAACCCTTTACCTTAGAAACGATCCTTGTTTCGTATCGTTTTCTAGAAACGAGTTTGGGCACTAAGTAAGCAAACAATGTTTTTCGTCACGTTTCGTATTTTGGCCATTTTCTTGGCGAAACGAGAGATCTTATCTCATTTCTGGTAATCAGGACTGCAATAATACCTTGATGGAATAACAATATGAGTATTTGCGTCTCCGTTTGTGTAAACATACGAGAAAACCGTAAAATATTAAGACAAGAAAACGGAACGCTGAAACAAGATATGAGGAGTTTGAGCTCTTAAGTGAATAGAACCATAGAATAATACCATACAAGTGAATAATACCATACACGATTTTGGATTCGGATGACGACGAAAGAAAAATGATAATGCATAAATTTTCAAGCATTTC
The DNA here is from genome assembly GCA_010110895.2 of Picea sitchensis. Lineage (NCBI taxonomy): Eukaryota > Viridiplantae > Streptophyta > Pinopsida > Pinales > Pinaceae > Picea > Picea sitchensis. Next base: position 23,204 of record SNQJ01S0057777.1, read on the forward strand.
AGGCTTGGGAGAAAAAGTCGATGATGCTTGAATTTTCAACTTTCAAGCATTTCATGCCTAGGAAAAATAATTGATCATGCTTGAATTTGGAAGCATTTCAGGGCTAGTGACACAGGGTGCAGAAGCTTACAATGACACGGGCTACGGATTAAATCAGAGAAAGAAAAGAAAACGAGAGACGAGAAAAGTATATGAGAAGATTGATATCTTAAGTGAATAGTTCCATATACGAATTCGGATTCAAGTGAATAGTACCATAGAGGAATTTCGATTCGGATGATCAGGAGAAAAAATTGATGACCCATGAATTTTGAAGCATTGCAGGCTTAGGACAAAAAATTTATGCTGTTTGAATTTTCGGGAATTTTAGGCCCAGCTAAAAAAAATTGACAATGCTTGAATTTTCCAGAAAAATCGATGATGGTGAAATTTTCAAGCATTTCAGACCTAATAACACAGGGTGCAGAAGCCTACAATGACACAGGTTGCAGATTAAATCAGAGAACGCCAAGAAAACGAGAGACGGGAAAATATGAGGAGTTTGAGATCTTAAGTGAATAGTACCATATAGGAATTGGATTCAAGTGAATAGTACCATAGACGAATTGCGATTCGGATGATGAGGACAGAAAATTGATGACGCGTGAATATTGAAGCATTTCAGGCTGAGGACAAAAGATTTATGCTGCTTGAATTTTCAGGCATTTCAGATCTTGCAAAAAAATGATGATGATTGAATTTTCCAGAAAAATTGATGATACTTGAATTTTCAAGCATTTCAGGCCTAATCACACAGGGTGCAGAAAACGAGAGACGAGAAAAATGTATGATGAGTTTGAGATCTTAAGTCAATAGTACCATAGACGAATTCCGAATCGTATGACGAAGAGAGAATAATGATGATGTATGAATTTTGAAGCATTTCAGCCTAGGACAAAAAATTTATGCTGCTTGAATTTTCAGGCATTTCAGGCCCTGCAGAAATTGATGATACTTGAATTTTCAAGCATTTTAGGCCTAATGGCACAGGGTGCAGAAGCTTACAACGACACAGGTTGCAGATTAAACCATAGAAAGACAGGAAAAGTAGAGACGGGGAAAGATATATGAGAGTTCGAGATGTAAAGTGAATCGTATCATATACGAATTCGGATTCAAGTAAATTGTACCATAGACGTTATTCCGGTATCATGGACGCTATTACGGGAGGAATTCCGATTCAAGTGAATGGTACCATAGACTCTATTACTGTACCATAGACACTATTCCGGCGTGAACTATGGGGCATTCAAATCGCCTCAAATCTATTCGGGTCGTCTTAAACTTTTTCTAAACCCCAGTGTCAAAGTTCCCAACTCAGGGTTGGAACTTTCGGACATAGTTCCAACCGGATTCAGGCCAAGTTTATTTGGATGATGAAGAGAGAAAATTGATGATGCATGAATTTTGAAGCATTTCAGGCTTAGGACAAAAAATTATGCTGCTTGAATTTTCAGGCATTTCAGGCCAGCCTAAAAAATTGATGATGCTTAAATTTTCAAGCATTTCATGCCCAGAAGAAAAAAATGAGGATGCTTGAATTTTCGAGCATTTCAGGCCTAGTGACACAAGGTGTAGAAGTTTACAACGATTGATGGGTATTCCAAATGTCGTCAAAACACCACAAAATCTTGTAAAACAAATGTCAAAAGTTATAGAATTAATTCCGAAACAATATTGTGAGGCTACCCATCCAACATTTTTCAACAAATTATGGTAAAGAGATTATTTTTAGAAGTACCTCTGATCTGTTGAAGAACTTGATATAAACTGCGTCCGCAAATAAAAACTCAAATAACCTCACAAACAAAATGGATTGGATCACTGTCGGCTTGCTCTGTCATATTCTTCGAAATTTATCACGCGCCTGTGGAACGTAGTCCTTTGCTTCAATAGTGAACCGACAAGTGAAGAACGAAGTAAACTTCGCTTCAATGGAGACCGCGAAAAGTGAAAACGAAGCATGACTTGGTGAAGCAATGTTGACGTTAAATTAGGTCTACATTCAGTTCGTCTTTACCGCGTCCCATAGCATGACAATAGCATTGTACTCCCACTTCGTCTTTACTTTTGAATTTTATACCAACTTAAACGTCAAAATTGGTATAGCATTCACACACAATAGTATGAACGTTCACAATAGCGTTGTAAGTCCGACTTCGTCTTCATTTTTTAATTATATGTCAAAGATGACGGCGGTTATATGTCAAAGATGACGGCGGAATTGGTATAGCGTTTACATTTAATCATTTTTTAACTATAAATTCTAATTTTATTATTAAAAAATTAGTATATAACCATTCAAATGATTAACCAATTTAATTAAAAATATAAATTTACTTTAATATTGATTTTTTCTCTACATTTACATTTCTGTCATATTTACCTTTTTTCTCTACATTTACATTTCTGTCATATTTACGCCGAAAGGCGTATACCTATTGACAATGGGCACATTTAATGATCTTTTAACCTTATTTAACCTTAAACCCTAATCTGATGGCTATGCATTGAAGATGTTGGCATATTCTTAGTCGTCCTCCAAAATCAATGGGTCAGATTTATTGTTCATAACTTTCTTACATTTATCAATGCGTCCGTTAACTTGTTTACTTTTTAACATTTACCTAATCATATTAAGAAATTACTGGAACACTATATGATTGCCACGTTTAAATGATAAACCTTTGGAATTACCACGTTCAGATTATCCTAGCGTTTCATGCTCTGTCCGCGCGTTTCATTTTTTTGCTGGCTTTCAGGAATCTTGGCTGGCTTTGGAACTATACTTTTGTTAGAGGGCTGCGACGCGTCTATACTTTTGGATTACAGGGCTGCGAAGCATCTATACTTTTGGATTCAGTGGAAGGGTTTTCGCCAGAGAAAGAAGCGTTCCCGAATGCAAATTCTTTGAGAGGGTATG
>SNQJ01S0057777.1:31270-43236 GCA_010110895.2 Picea sitchensis
ATACGCAGAGAAAACCTCCGAACACAGAATAACCAATTCAATTCAAGAAATGCTTTCAAGCTATCTCACAGATTTACAATTTCAACTCTGGTATTTAAACACATAAAATTGCCCCTTCGATCTTCTAAAGGATTTTAATAAAGGCGGTGATGGTGTTTTGTGGCCTGCAAAGGTTAAGGGGGCCACCGTTAAAGTTATGTAAAACAAAATTGTAATCGGTGGTTTAATCCTCGAGTCTTGAAGGGTCAAGACAGCCACCGATTCACCGTTTGCAAAGAGGCGGTGAAATGATTGCTTCCTAACATACTCCCTCTTAATCATTTCAGAACAAAAACAAACTAAAACTATGTAAAACAAAATTGTTGTAAACAATGCATTACAGCTTGCAGACCCCAATGTTTTTTCTATGAATTTTAAACAGTTCATTTCCCAAAGGCTTCGTAAATATGTCTGCAAATTGTTCTTCAGATCTGCAGAATTGAACAGAAAGCTCTTTACCAGTTACCATCTCTCGAATGAAATGATACCTTGTATCAATGTGCTTACTTTGTTTGTGAAAAACGTGATTCCTTAACAATGCAATGGCAGACTTATTGTCATAGACAATCTGGGTTGCATCATTCTGGTTATGCAAAAATTCATTCAAGACCCTTCTCATCCATACATCTTGACATACAACTGCAGTTGTTGCAACATACTCTGCCTTAGTGGAAGATAGAGTCACAATGGGTTGTTTCTTTGATGCCCATGCCAGTGCTCCAGATCCAAGACTAAAAATATACCCAAATGTGTTTTTCCTGTCATCAATGGAACCTGTAAAATCACTATCAGTATATCCAATCAGCTCAAAGTTTTATCTTGATGTGTATCGGATACCAAAATTAGTTGTTCCAGCAACATATCTCAGGATCCTCTTTTCTACTTGCCAATGACTACTCTTCAGAGTCTCCATGAATATGGAAATCAAACTCACAACAAACATAATGTCAGGTTTGGTTGTTGTTAAGTACATAAGGCTTCCAGCCAGCCTCTTATATAAGGTTGTATCAACATATGATCCTTCATCATACTTGCTCAGTTTAATACCAGTTGCCATTGGTGTTGCAACTGGCTTGCAATTCAACATTCTAAACCTTTTCAACACTTCATTTGCATAGTTAGTTTGACAAATGAAAATGCCATCATTAGATTGATCTGCTTCAATTCCAAGAAAAAAATTCATCAAACCTAAATCAATCATCTCAAACTCTGTTTTCATGGCATTTTTAAAATCATCTACAGATAGATCTCCAGTAAAAATCAGGTCATCAACATACAAACAGATATTCAAAATTTTACCTTTCTGGTCTACCTTTGTATACAGAGTTGGTTCACTTGGACTTCTGTTGAATCCAACACTGATTAGGTATTCATCAATCCTGCTATACCAAACACTCGATGCCTGCTTCAATCCATATAAAGTTTTCCTTAATTTGTGAACCTTATCTCTGTGTTTATCAATCTCATAACCCAGAGGTTCTCTTACATAAAGTTCTTCTTCCAAATATCCATTTAAAAATGCAGACTTGACATACATATGATGCATGATCCAACTATTCTGAGCTCCAATAGCTAAGACCTCCTTACTGTGTCAATCCTTGCTACAGGAGAAAAGGTTTCATTGTAATCAATACCAGGTTGCTGACTAAACCCCTGAGCTACAAGTCTTGCCTTGTACTTTTCAACTTCACCATCTGCATTCAGCTTAGTCTTATAAACCCATTTAACACCAATACTTTTCTTGCCTTCAGGTAAATTGACAAGATCCCAAGTGTTATTNTTAATACCAGTTGCCATTGGTGTTGCAACTGGCTTGCAATTCAACATTCTAAACCTTTTCAACACTTCATTTGCATAGTTAGTTTGACAAATGAAAATGCCATCATTAGATTGATCTGCTTCAATTCCAAGAAAAAAATTCATCAAACCTAAATCAATCATCTCAAACTCTGTTTTCATGGCATTTTTAAAATCATCTACAGATAGATCTCCAGTAAAAATCAGGTCATCAACATACAAACAGATATTCAAAATTTTACCTTTCTGGTCTACCTTTGTATACAGAGTTGGTTCACTTGGACTTCTGTTGAATCCAACACTGATTAGGTATTCATCAATCCTGCTATACCAAACACTCGATGCCTGCTTCAATCCATATAAAGTTTTCCTTAATTTGTGAACCTTATCTCTGTGTTTATCAATCTCATAACCCAGAGGTTCTCTTACATAAAGTTCTTCTTCCAAATATCCATTTAAAAATGCAGACTTGACATACATATGATGCATGATCCAACTATTCTGAGCTCCAATAGCTAAGACCTCCTTACTGTGTCAATCCTTGCTACAGGAGAAAAGGTTTCATTGTAATCAATACCAGGTTGCTGACTAAACCCCTGAGCTACAAGTCTTGCCTTGTACTTTTCAACTTCACCATCTGCATTCAGCTTAGTCTTATAAACCCATTTAACACCAATACTTTTCTTGCCTTCAGGTAAATTGACAAGATCCCAAGTGTTATTCCTTTCAATGGAATCAATCTCCTCATCCATTCCTTTTATCCATACATCCTCTTTAGCAACTTCATCATAACTTATAGGATCATAAGCTATAAATGCACAATTTGAAATCTGATCTACCTCTTCATTATGATCATATAATTCTCTTAAACTCCTAGTATTTTGTCCTTTAAATCTGTTTTTCAATGAAGCTAAAGTAGGATCTGATTCACTGCTTACCTGTGAATCTGTTTGATGTAAACCATGTCCAGATGACTCACCATGCTCATGAGTTCTTGGTGTTCTAAATTGAGATGGACTGAAATCTGGTGATTTCCTTGTTGGACTTCTTGCTGCAGGCGTATGTACATGTGGAATAATCTGTCCATCTCCTTCAACCTGCTCAGCTCCATCATCATCTTCATGGGGTTACATGACTCCCTCTAAAATTGATTTGTTAATACTTCCATCCCATGCTTCATCTTCTTTAAATTGAACATCTCTATTGATTACATATTTTTGGGTGATGGGATTGTGGAGTTTATATGCGCTAGACTCTTCACTGTATCCAACAAAGATACATCTCTATATTTTGTCATCCAACTTCCTCCTCATTTCTATAGGTACATGTGAAAATGAAACACATCCAAAAATTCTTAAATGAGAAACATTACAAGGCTTACTATCCCAGGCTTCTTGAGGTACACGATCCCTCGCGATCTTGGTTGGACTTCTACTCAATATAAAAACTGAGCAAAGAACCACATCTCCCCAATATTCATTTGAAATATTCTTCTCTTTCAACATGGTTCGGGCCATATCCATGATGGTCCGATTCTTCCTTTCAGCCACTCCATTCTGTTGTGGAGTATATCGAGCAGTAAATTTCCTTTTAATTCCATGAAAATCACAAAAATCAATGAATTCATTCAATTTATACTCACCTCCTCTGTCAGACCTGAGGATCTTAATGGTTTGACCACTCTCATTCTCAACCATAGACTTAAACCTCTTGAAAACTTCAAAGGCTTCAGATTTCTGTTTCAACAAATACAACCAAGTCTTCCTACTGAAATCATTAATGAAAGTCATAAAATAAACACAACGAGTTAAGGAAGGTGTTTGCATAGGTCCACATAAATCTGTGTGGACAATTTCCAAAGGAGATTTTGCTCTGTAGGAAACACCTAAAACAAATTTCTCTCTGTGATGTTTTCCAAGTATGTAGCTCTCACAAGAGCTTGTAGGTTGTTGAATACAACGTAACCCCTTCACCATTTGTTTCTTCTGTAACAAATCTAAGCCACCAAAATGTAAATGACGATATCTCAAATGCCATAACCAAGATTCATCTAAACTTCCAATTTTATAATCATTCAAAGAACCACTCAAATCATTTTGCATAACAAGTGCAAACATTCTATTCTTGGTCATCTCTACCCTTGCAATCAACTGTTTGGTGGGTAATTTATCATAGATAGTACATACTTTGTTGTTGAAGAACACTATGTACTTTTTCTCCAACAACTGTCCAACACTGATAAGATTGCATTTTAAACCAGGCACAAAGTAAACATCATCAATATTTCTTCTTTGATTGTTCTTAGTGTAAACTGGAACTATACCTTTACCATTGACTCTAACCTTACAGTCATTTCCCAATTTGACTTCAGACTGAATACTAGTATCAATGGAAGAAAATAAGTCTTTATTACAAGTCATGTGGTTACTGTAACCACTATCCAAAAACCAACTATAATTTGCACATTCCTGAGTGACGTTATAGGTCAAAAATGCAGGATTTTGATGATCCTCAGACTCATTTATAATATGTGCAGACTTCTTTCCAACATCTACCTGTTTCTTCCAACATTTGCTAGCAAAATGCCCAAACTTCTTACAATAATAACATTGTACTTTAGTTTTGTCATACCTCTGATTATCTTGCTGCCAGGGTTTGTTGTTGCTCCCTCTTAAATTAGGAGGATTTTGCTGGAACTTCTGCCCAGAGTTTGATTCAGCTCCGTTGTTCCTTGGACTAGAAAATTGACCTCCTCTTCCACAAGTATGAAACCTTACCTTGATTCTGCCTCTCATAACATGCAATTGGGATTTGAAAGAATTCTCCATTGATCCTTCTTCATATCTAGATATCCTAGATTCATGAGCAACAAGAGAACCAGTTAACTCATCAATTTGCATTAGACTTAAATATTTAGATTCTTCTATGGGAACAACAACAAGCTCAAATTTTTTGGGCAAACTTCTCAGCACTTTCTCAATAACTCTTTTATTCTCAACATCATCTCCATAATGCCTGATCTGGTTCACAACACTCATTACTTGAGTCATGAAAGTATCAACACTTTCATTATCCTTCATCTTCAGGTTTTTGAAGTCCCTTCTCAAGTTCTACAACTTGACTGTCTTCACCTTGGACACCCCTTGATAACAGGTTTCAAGATTGTCCCAAGCCATCTTCGAAGATGCAGCACTAGCAATCTTCATAAAAATGGATTCATTTAATCCTTCTTGGATTAATCCAAGAGCTTTATTATCCTTCTTCCTATTTTCCTTCAGCAAAATATGGTCAACATTAGACATAGCCAATTCTGCTGCAGCATCAACTGGCTCGAGATAGCCATCAATAACATAAGTCCACAAATCCTGAGAATGCAGAATCATCCTCATCCGAATGTACCAGGAATCATATGACTTCTCGCTTAGAACAAGAACATGAATCTGAGAAGAACGACTACCAAACACAACCATTTATAAAAATTGACAAAAATTAAATAAACCTTCACGCAGAAAAATATGAGAATAACATTTTTGGCACTAACAGGAATAATCTGCAATGAATTAAGCAATTGCCGGATAAACTGCTAGCTCTGATACCAAATGTGAAAAATGGATGTCAATCGGGGTTTGGGATTCGGTGATTACAACTGCCAAACACCAACACACAACAACTCCCGAATCACGAAAATGCGAATGGAATGTGGGCCTGGTGCTTTTTGGGTTTCGGGGTTTGCAAACCCTTGATACAAAACAATGCATAACTTCAATCGCCGAATTGCAAAATGCATACAAACTTTGGGCCCCACAACTTTGGGTTCAGGGTTTTGGGACTAAATAACTTCACGCAGAAATAAACTTCGAATGCTGAAATATAAATTTTGTATTTAATCTCCTTTTAAAATCACACACTCCAACAAATAAACTCGGAATAAATAAATGATTGGGTTCGTAATTAGTAAAACCAAAAAATTACTGTGTTTGCTCAAAAACAAATTTTTTATCACGAAATAAAATGAGTTTACAAACTCAATGAAAAAACAAAATATATATATATACACAGAGCAAACCTCCGAACACAGAATAACCAATTCAATTCAAGAAATTCTTTCAAGTTATCTCACGGATTTACAATTTTGACTCTGGTATTTAAACACAGAAAATTGCCCCTTCGATCTTGTAAAAGATTTTAATCAAGGCGGTGATGGTGTCTTGTGGCCTGCAAAGGTTAAGGCGGCCACCGTTTAAGTTCTGTAAAACAAAATTGTAATCGGTGGTTTAATCCTCGAGTCTTGAAGGGTCAAGACGACCACCGATTCACCGTTTGCAAAGAGGCGATGAAATAATTACTTCCTAACATGAAGGTCTACAATAGTGTTGTAAGTCTAACTTTGTCTTCACTTTTGAAGTCTATCACAATGATTTACATCATATTTGTTATAGCATTCACACACAATAGTATGCACATTCATAGTTGCATTGTAAGTCCGACTTCGTCTTCACTTTTAAATTCTATAGCAACAACGACGTCTGAAATAATATAGCATTCATAGAGAATAGTATGCATGTTCACAGGGGCCTTTTAAGTCCGACTTCGTTCTTCACTTTTTGACTTCACTATTGAAGCAAAGGAGTCAGACACCTTCATTCTACGCTATCTTAAATTGAGTGACATATAATTCTGTGGGTGATCCACAACTTACTTTTAGTTTGGGACAAAATTCCAAAATTATAAATTTGGAAGTTATCAAATAGGTCAGAGATGTTAGGAATGAATGAGAAAGTTGTTGACGTGAATTTTAGGGTTTAGTTCTCTCGATAAATAGGCCCTCGCTTCTACAAAGGAAGATTCAATTAATGCTTCAGTATGGATTCAGCTAGAATGAGAAAATTCTTGAATTCATCGGGAATTCACTTGGTAATTTCATCAGACATTTTTAGAGAGAAAACCAAACCTTATCATGGTGTATATACTTGGTTTATGCTCATATGAATATATTCAAGTCTCCCTCTAAGTTTATCACAGTAGACTATCATAACCATTAATGGGTTAAAAGAAAGATAAATTGAGTCCATCAATGGATTCAAAGAAAGATAAATTGAGTAGACTATCACAAAGAATCACACATTATTATTGAGAATGCAAATCCATATATAATATACTTATAAGTGTTGTTATCAGATGCAACTTATTCTAAAATTGGAGATAGAGGTTGGGAGAATATTTTAACAGTCTCCTACAAACACAAATCTATTATAATGTAAGCATTAACACTCTCCCTTAATGTTTACATCAATCTCCTACAAACACACTCATTCTAATGTAAGCATTAAATCTAACACCCTCCCTTAATGTTTACATCAGCAATAACAATACTACAATCAAATAAACATATATTACAAACAAAATTTGATGATCTGGTGTTCATCAACATCTTGATCCAATTCTGAACTTTCATAGACTATGTTCTTTCTCACCCATTCATTCAAGCTACCAATTCATCCATTGAAGATACAATTGCTTCTCACCCATTAGTTCAAGCTACCACTTCATCCATTGAAGATACAATTACTTTTAACCATCCATGAGGTAAAGTCCATAGCTCTATGTATTTGACAGAAAAACAGTTTAGATACTGAATAATTATATTGACATGCTCTGTCTATGAGCATTTATATAGGAGAGAAGTCTAGATACTAAATGTATCCAGCAATCAATCTTATAATGTGACCTATTTCACTCAATCTTACAAACTCTACACAAAACCATGAGTTGTTGTTCTTGGGTCACCACATAATTGTGACATATTGTAGACATAACCAAACTAAATTATATGCAACTTATTCTAAAATTATGGCACCCCATACATCAAGAACCACCACCTTAAATTATGTTACTTTGTTCTATGATTGGTTCTTCATAATTCATTTCAAAAAAAAAATAATACTAATATATTTAACACAATCCCTTCTCTTAAAATCTAATATAACTATTTTATGAAGTAATGATTCAATGCTCAGAGTTTAGGTACATTCAAGATTCTACAACAATTTTCTTTTCGTGGACTCTTAAGAAATCCTTCTCCCATGCACAAGCCACACTTAGACTTTTCTGCCACGGATACATATAATATATCAATGAGTGAAACATAGCTACCAAAATGACAACTACACCCAGAGTTCAGAGCTCCCTCAACGACTTTGTGCTAGTCTCCCATTGGAGAAAGTGCTGAAGTAGAAGCCAATAACTTCCTACCAACCAACAATTGAAAATTTAAAACACTCATGTTGTTGTTGATTTTTGTTGACTCAAAAATTTGTAGAAAGGTTGTTCATTAATGAAGGACAAGTGGAACATGTTGGACTCAAAGACGATGACTATGGTGGATGAAGAGTCCATCCTTTGATAACTATGTGCATTGTTTCCTACAAAGTATGTCGATGTGGATGAAGAGTCCATCCTTTCATAACTATTTCCTACAAAGTATGTCATTGTACGAATTAAGGTTGGCATCGTATACAAGCCCCAGATCGATGGCCTTTACTGGATTTATCTAACCCAGACTATATGCCACTTCTTTGTCTTTGTTTCCTGTGTATTTTGGATCTAGAGTAGAACCTGTTTTTATGAGGGCCGACTTGATCATGACAAAAATATAAATGAAATAGACAATACATAAGAGATAGATCTAGAATATGAAAGTGCAGAGCACACAATTGTATTAGCTCATAGTCTAAAGCTATAAAGGGAAAACAAAACCACCAAACCAAGAAGTCAGAACCAAATCCTAACGATTGGTACAACTGGCTAGAATAGCTGGTACAGTCACACACTGATGATTTTATAACTAACACTCCCTCTTAAATTCAACAGTTACAAACACGAGCACTGATAATGCCCGAGTGTTGTCCCTGAAAATCAAAAATGGTTTTTCCTAATGGATTTGTAAAGATATCGGCGAGGCGGTCTCGTGAGCAACAAAATTGAAGTGTGATTTCACCACTATTGACTAGCTGGCGTATGAAGTGAAAGAGAGTGTCAATGTGCTTGCTTTTATTATAAAAACCATAGTTTTTTGATAAAACAATTGTTGAAGTATTGTCACAGAAGATAGGAGTTGGCTCATTTTTTGTATGTGACATGTCATTCAATAGACTTTGCAGCCACATAGCTTGGCAGTAAGCTGAGGTAGCAGCATACTCTGCCTCTGCAGAAAGTATTGAGACAATGGGTTGCTTCTTTAATGCCCAAGAAATCAGATTCGTGCCCAGGTGAAAAGCATACTCTGAGGTGTTTTTATGGTCATCTAGGATGCCTGCAAAATCACTCGTAGTGTAACCAGAAAGATGATTATCTTTAGACTGAGTGTGCCATAAACCAAAATTGAGAGTGCTAGCAATATATCTCAGAATCCTTTTTCCCATCTTCTAGTGAGAATCTTTGGGAGATTCCATGAACTGTAAAACAAAGACAACTACATACATTATATCATGCCTGGCTGTTGTAAGATGCAATAAATTGCCTACTAAGCATTTGTACAAAGTACAATCCATTATAGGGCCTTCATCTTTCTTGCTCAATTTTGTTCCTAGAGGTATAAGAGTTTCTACTGGATTGCAGTCTTCCATGTAGATTCTTTTGATGATGCTTGTTGCATACTTTTGTTGACATGCAAAAATCCCTTTGGTGGATTGGTCAACGGAAATCCCCAAAAAATATTTCATTATGCCAAGATCTGTCATCTCAAACTCATATTACATGGCATGTTTAAAGATTTCCAGTATATATCATGTCATCAACATATAGACACATAAGAAGAATTTTACCTTGTTGATCTGTTTTGGTGTATAAAGTTGTCTCATTTTGGCTTCTGTTGAAACCACTCTTGATAAGGTAAGTACAAATTTTGTTGTACCAAGCTCTTGGAGATTTCTTTAAGCCATACAAGGCTTTCTTCAACCAATACACTTTGGTGGGTTTCTCTTTGACTTCAAATCCAGGTGGATGATCCACATAGACCTATTCTTCTAAGACACCATTCAGGAAAGATGACTTGACATCCATGTGGTATACTTGCCATTTGTGTTGATTTGTTATGGCTAAGAGAGTCATTATAGTGTCCAACATTGCTACCGGAGAAAATGTTTCACCATAATCAATGCCTAGTTGATGTCAGAATCCTTTGGCAACAAGTCTTTCTTTGTTTTTTTCAATCTTCCCCTTTTCATTGAGTGTAGTCTTGTAAACCCACTTGACACCAATATTATTCTTATGTTTTGGCAAATCAACAATATCCCATGTCTTTTTTTTATTAATAGAGTCAATTTATTGGTTCATGGCTTGAACCCAATGTGGCTCTTTAGCTGCCTCTTTAAAAGATGTAGGTTGACATGACATTAATGCAAAAATATTGTGTTGAGCAATATCATCCAACCGCTGATGGATTTCTCTCAAGCTTCTAGTTCGCTGATTTTGAAGTTCAGAGGATGAATTTCTGCTTGAGGAAGAGTTGTCCTGAGAAATTCCAGATTGCCTTGTGTTATCACTCCAAGAAACTCCTTAGGGTTGTAGGCTAAGGATGCTTGGTAACTTAAGAAAATAATGGTTTTTTTGTGTTTATGAAATTGTGGATCAATGGGATAACTCAGTCACTAATGAGAAGAACATCTTATCAAGTATTCGAATAAACTAGTGCTTTTAGAAATCAATGATCATATGGAGTAATTGGATAGGGTATGAAGAATACTAATCAATATAACCAAATACAATGAATGCAGGGTCATACAAGATAGTAAGAAGTCTTTTAATTCAGATTTATGAGATTTATAAGAAGATGACAGTTCTTAAAAGCTGAACTAAATTGAATTAAAATACAGAGTAATACAGTATATGAATAAATCTGATATTGATGGCAAAAGGAAACTGTGATTCTATTAGAAGATAAGAGCCTTAGTACAATAATCCAAGTGTATCTAGAATCCAACCCCCTGTCTGTCTTAAGTCTGTATCTTTCTAGCTTTACATCACAGTTCTCAGATTCTAAAACAATGGATTTGATATTCTAAAAATAGAAAGTAAACTATATTTACAAAAAACTAGGAAGAGATGCTCAAGATGAGGTCAATCCATATCCAAGAGTAGTACATTGTTGATGAAGTGCATTTTTAGCCTCCCAAGGTTGTTTGATTTGGTCCTCCAAAGATAAAATTCGAATTTACTAAAGTGTGCAAAAACCTTGATTTTCTGCCTTTGGAAAAGATGCCAAATGTAATTGAAAAACCTCTTTTTGACCTTATCCCTCAAAACTAGCCTTTGAATCAGACTTGATAATTCAACAACTGTCCATTTGAAGTGGTTTCAAACCATTCAAACTCAAAAAATCCCAATCTGGGAAAAATTTCGGTTATTCTGGCCGTGACAGGCTTTCACCAGCTAATTTGCCCAAAAATCCGCTCCTTAGCTGGTGAAAAACAGAGCTTTCACCAACTAACTAGCAAAATTTAAGACGGGTTAGCTGGTGAAAGCGCAGATTTTTTTAAAATCAAATTTCTCAGTCATGGAGAGTCCATTTTACATGCTTGAATAGTCGATCGACATCTAGAAATCCTAAGCTTTCCAATGGTGATTTCAAATCTGCATTTGGAGCTTGAGAAGCTAGTCAATTTTTCCCTACAATATTAGGAATCATTCTTTAAAAAATGCGAGTGCATTTTTTATTGCTAACATCTGGCTCCAATTGGGATGGAGACCTCCCTGCGAGGTCTCAAAGAACCTGGTAGGCCCTGTGCCTTTAGTATAGTCATGGAGTCATTCAGCCTTTACAATTTATCATTTGGCTATTTTCCAAAATGTGTTGTTGTCTTTCCCAATCTTCTTTATCTATAGCATGTCTTCTTCAAACTCCCCTAGAAATGTTGTTTGCACATTGACATGGCATCTGTTGTGGAAATATCTTCATTAAGAAGAAACGTGTTGAACATAGGCAGGATGGTGAGATATGTAACCATTGTTTTGAAAATTCCAGGATAACTTCAAGCTTGAAATGAGAGTATTACAGGCAGCTTGAGGTCTTTGACTTTTCATTTTCCAGCAGCTTTAGATACAAAGCATTTGTCTTGAGATGCCCTGGTGTG
>SNQJ01S0057778.1:0-11260 GCA_010110895.2 Picea sitchensis
AATTCATAAATGATTGCGCCCATCTAGTCCAAAAAAGAGATGATGAAAGGAAAAGCATTAAATGATTGCCCTCATCTCAGCATTTAAATGCAAATTTACAAATTGAAGTGGTGAAAGGAAATTCAATAAAGGGAATCAGATAACTTCACCGGGGTACTGAACAAGCTCGCTGGTAGTGAAGCAATGTCTAAGAAATCTGTAAGGCTGTTATACATTAATTATACCGTACTCTAGTAATTAGTTCTCTTTTCGACTAGATCTGCATCCCAAGTCCACGCGGGACTCCCTGATTAAAAACACTAAAATTACTTCACCTTGATGCAAGCAAAGATCAATAGAACATGTTATAATTTTTAAGGTTTTTTTGATTATCTTAAACAGATCCATAATCAGTTTCAAGGAAGAGGAAGTCATCAATAGGCCTAAACTTGAGATTAGTGAATGATTAGGTTTCGAAAACTTTCAGAGATAAGAATGAAACCTTAAATTTTCCTCTATGTGTTTCACAAAAATAAAGTAATTATTCCATTCACCCAATAAAGGCACTTGGTCTACTGTTCTTCTCGTCGTGCAGGGAGACGAGATCCCTAGATGGATCCTATGTTGGAACACATATATTTTTCAAATACTCCAAATATTAAAGGATTGGAAGCCGCCTACCTTTTAAACAACAAAACGCTAACGATAAACCTGAAACATCGGATTTTGGGGTTTCACAGATCTAACAGTACAACATGTCGAAGCTCTCAATGCCCCAACATGCGGAATAGCGAAGTTGGGATAAGCTTAAACATGATCATCAAAGAATTAAAAAGTGATTATCACTAATTTAATACATCGCGCCTTCATGAGTCGGGATTCACACCTCGAGCAACCTTCGAATGTCCTGATATGCGAAGTTGCGACAATGACTTAAGATAAACCTGATTAATTACATGACTAATGATAATTAATTGTTATTGTGACTTCATGATTCGACAGTTTTGTCTTGAACAACAACTTATAACCCCGATACTCAAAGTCATGGAATTTCCAAACTAATCGCAATTAATTAAAAACTTAAGCCTGATTAGAGTTAATTAATTGAATCGCAATTTCACAAATTCAGGGTTCATAGCTCGAGACTAAGAGTAAAATCACCCGATACTACGAATTCCAAAAAAATATTAAGGACTAATCATGATTAATTAAAGGTTTAAGATGGATTAATTAATATCTTAAACAACCTTTTACCTTGTAAAAATTACGGGCGAAAATTAAATACTTCTACGATTCTCCCAAGTCACGAAATATCAAGCATTTATGGCATTTATAAGTGGATTAGAGAAATGGTTGGAAATAAGATCTTTCTTTATCTCAAAATCTTTCTATTAAAAGAATTAAACATTGTGTCAGCAAGGACTTGCACATACTAGAGTGTTCAATGTGAAAGGATTTCTATCATTAGTTGAATTTCATTCTAGTTTTCACAGAGTTAGCTTAGCGAGATAATCATTTTTTTGTTTTCATCCTCTGTGACAAGAAACATAATTTCGAGATTCTATATCATGGCTCCACGGAAAGAGACCAAAAAAGCTGGTGAAAGTTCACACTAGAGTTCATATATTCTTTCTGATACCTCTCCTAGAAACATCGACATAGTCAAAACATGGACACATGTTTTCAACACATTGCAATATGTGCTGGTAAATGTTAGGACCCAGAAATGTCCCTTTTTCACTATATCTTTTTCTCATTCAACCCTATCATTTCTATGCTAAAATTCCTAATATAACGTTTGCTAAGATCTTTTCCCAAGGTATGAATCATTGATCTTGCTTTTGTATTCTTATTTACTTAACATGTTTGATTGGTAGCGTTTCTCATATTTTACCCATGAATGCTCAAATAATGATCAAAATGTGTCGATTAAAGAAAAACAACCAAGTCTTGAAGAAAGATCGTTTCTATTACACCAACTGTTACAACTGTGCGCCAATTCTGCATGTTGCTACACGACCACAACAATTGCGCACCTTTCTTGGAAGCTGTTAACAACTGTGCGCCATTTCTACATGTTGTTACACGACTACAACAATTGCGCACATTTCTTGGAAGCTGTTACACCTGCTGCAACAGATTCCCACTGATCCTGGAAGCTGGTATATCATTCAAATCCGTATCCTAAAGACCAATCCTAAAGGTTGTTACATGTTTTGGCTCACGTTTGGCTCGAGCTGGTGATCAAGATCATTTCCATATTTTGTGATGATGACATATATTTTCTATCATACAAACAGCTTGAGAATCTCCGATTCTCAAGGTTGTTCTTAGTCTGTTTCAACTAAATGTCTCTGTACTTAAATAACATAGCTTTGTAACCATTTAGGGGGGTGGAGATTATCCATGGAATAGAGAGTGAAGTGAAGCATTTTTGTATATGAAACATTTTGGCGATTTAATAAAGAAGTGATTTGAGTTTCTCCAACCTATTGTAGTATTTTCGAGTGGATTCAGTGAGAAGGAAAGGGCCCACCTTCCTCATAGACTCCCCTCTGTTGTGAGTTTTAGATTAACTGCTTTGATTATTTACAGTTGTGTGATTTATCTGTTTATGCATTTCTAGAATACATTTGTTGTTACAATTCAGTCCCTTTTTGTTAATGCGTATCAGTGTGTCTCATGAGAGTTAGAATCAATTGTTGTATACTGCTAGGGAATTTCTTTGAAAGTTAATTCCTTTTCTGCATTAGATTAAATCTCTGTTTTCAAGAAAAAGTAAATAGAAGTGTGAATTACCTTTTTGCAATTAAGTAGACTTCCTTTCAACAATTAGCACATAACTTCCTTCTGCAAGAGTAATATAGAAAATTAGAATAGATTAGATAATCCAGGATTCTTATACACTCATCAAATTCTACTCCTGGAAATTAGATTTCAATTATGCAAGTGTGACTTCAATTATGAAACAATAGATTAGAACTCCATCTGTGTCAGCAACGTGTGTTAGTGTTCAACTTTTCAATTCTGTTTCTTTTAGTGTTAATTTACCTTACTGCAATTTGATTAGTGTTTGCTTTCATAATCTAGCATAGACTGTGCACAATTATCTTACAATAACAAAACTTCCTTGGGTTTGACAATTCATATTGAGCACCTTAATTATCTATTTATTTAGAAAATTAAAGTGCACAACAGTAAACTACCGAGACGATTCGAGTGACAACGAAAAATAAGACTTGTATATCAAATACAAGGTTGTTTCTCAGTCGGAGATGCACAAGGTAGCAAAAAGGCCGCGGATCTTTCCCTATTATGATATGATCAGATGGGCACTGGATCATGTAGATGTCCCAACTAGAAAAATATTGAATTCTCAGAAGGTGGTTGTTGGGACATTTTGGCTGGAGCATCTACAGGCGATGTACACACTGTCTCCCACACCAAATTTTACTTACAATGTCGAATTCTTAGAGGGTTTAAAAAAGAAAGAATGTGAGAAATTTGGAAAAAGATTATCCGACCTGATCAAGGATTGGTGCTCACACCCTGAAAAGTTCAGAGATGATTCTAATGGTATATACACATGATAATAATGATTCTAATTCATGTATATAGAGATGATGGTGTGCCAAATTTATGGGAAATAGAATATTGCACATTTATTTCTCCCATGGGTATCGCTTATCCACACAGTAGAAGAGGGATACTCTTTCGAATAGGCCAAAATTTTTTCAGACAGTTTGGCCAGTCAAATTACAAAATATCGGACACAGAAGGTGAGTGGGAAAGCAACTTCATTTTTCATGTCTGCTTACATTATGGACGCCATTTGATTCATGACACGTTTTCCATTAATGAGCTAGATCTAGACTCCAAATAACACAGAGCATATTCACGTGTACCACTCAAAACTCTGGGAAGATAAAGCCAAAGTCTTCATCTATGAGATTTTATACTGGGTAATGGTACCAATGCATGTCATTATCTTTGGCCACCCACCTTCCAGGGTTTTGGATAAAATTGTGGCCAACTTAGGGAGCATGGCAGACTGGTACATAGAAGAACAATTCACTTATATTAGGGTTTTTGGCTGTTCTGTTCCCCCATATTCCCTAACGCTATTCTTACCAGAAAAGCTAGTATGTCGCCAGGTTTCTAGGCAAACTGTACTCGACAGAATCAACAAAGAACTCAAAGGAGTTTAGAAAAAGGTATGGCCATATTTTCCCCTACACATTGGTACATTTTATTTATTGGATTTCAGCCATTCCAAAGGGAGGCCATGAACTTAGAAGAAACAAAATTGGTAGACATTAAATTCAAGAAGCACAACCCTCATAAGGTCGTGGGTAACCACATGGCATGTTGTGGTCTAAAAATATATGAGCACGAAGATTCTCCTCATGACGAGATTTTTTGAGGAGTGAGATCCTACTCAAAAGTCTTAAGTTGGTAATTTTATCTATTAGATTTCAAATGACCAAAGTGGAGGCCATGAACTTAGAAGAAACAAAATTGGTAGACATTAAATCTGCCAGCTAACAACCCCCATAAGGTCGTGGGTAACCACATGGCATGTTGTGGTCTAAAAATATATGAAAACGAAGATCCCCCCCATGACGAAATGTTATGAGGAGTGAGATCCTACTCAGAAGTTTTAAAGTCGGCCTCGAGTTCATTACAATCTCGGAAGGGATGATCAATTCTGCCACCCCCTGTGAACACCAGAGAAGTGGTCCTCCCAAAGTTTTGCAGGGAAAAGTCTCAACACCACTAGGTATACAGCAAACAGAATCCAAAGGTTCAACAAACACAAGCCCATGCAAACAAGAAACTTAGGGGAACACAGAGGAAACTGAGACCTCGAACCAGGAAACCAAGATCCCAATCCAAGAAGAAAGACCCCCAGAGACAGATACACCAGGTAAATAGGTCAAGTATCAAACATAGATACCCTCAAAATGGGTAGGAGACACACCATTTTCTACATCAAATGAACCGGTCATAGACGCTACCATGAAACAAACATCCATAGAAATCGGTAGTCCCATTCCATTCGTCACACCCTTACAATCTACTAAGGGGAACCCTGATGCATGAATAATATTCAAAGAGGATCTAACACCTATCTCTCTAGAAGAGTTACCTCCTAGTGATTTCTTTTTTAGCAAGAAAAGGAAAGTTGCCGTGAAGCGAGAAACACACCAAAGGGTGGGTGCAACGGCCAAAAGATACATAGTATTAACTAATGGAGAAGCCTTATAAGAGGTAGAATTTTCCAAAGAGGTAGCAGGAACATTGGGGGCTTATGAAACAACCAACCAATATTCAGTTGGGACCTTGAATGAACGGTTGAAACAAAAAGACATGTTAATTAACAAATTACAGAATCAGATAGCAACTGTAGAGACAAATGCTAGGAGTGAGGCATGCAAAGACCTTGAACAAGCTAGAGCAACTGAACAATGGGAAATATAATAGCTCAAATCCAATCTCGAGCAAATGCACTAGTCGGCTCAAATAAGTCAAACACAGGTCAATCAACAAGAGGATTTAATAAAACAACTGCAATCCAAATTAAATTCTATTGAAATCCAGGTCATAGATATAACGATATTCCAAACTCAAGCCATGGAAATACGAAATAAGATAGAAGAAGATCAACAAGGTTTACTTTCTAAAGAAGAAATCATCCAGAATCATTTTCAGATGATAGATCAAGCGTTAAATATTATCACCTTAAGAGAAAGAGAAGCTAAGGCAGCTCGAGGTGTCTTCCAGGAGGCTATTATATCGTTTGCGAAAGAGGAAATAGTCACCGCTTCCAGATTATCGATTCCAAAGAAAACTAGAGGTAACATCTTGCTAAAGGCATGGGAGCACAATATAGAAGAAAAAAAAAATGGCTAAAGAGGTGAGTGATTCTTGTGAAGAAACATTTGGCCTGCTAAATACAAAATTGTTAGATCTTGATAAGGAAAGTAGCTTTGAGATGTTGGGTAAAATCAACATAGCCAAACATCTGCTAGATATTAAAGAAAATGTGGAAAGAGACCAAGTTGAGCTCTCTCAGATAAGACAGGTCGACATTGCTCAAATAGATAAATGGTTAATAAAACCAAATCTATAACTATCGTCTATCATAATAGTAGATGGGAAAATAGGAGGAAGATTGACACAGCTGGAAAAGAAGTGTTACATTTTCAAGGCAAATGACCAAACACAACCTTCCAAGTTGATAACTCAGTTGGTAGAAAGGTGTATCAAATGAATTGAACGTGGCAAAGGGAACACTTCTGGAGGCCAATAATACAGTTGCTCACACTACCTTATTTTGGAGCTTGGAGACAAAGAAAGGAAAACGACTTGCTAGAAGGAGACAAAGAAAGGAAAATGACCTGTCAGCATGAGAGAAGACTAGGGATAATGAAGTGAAGCGTTTCACCTTCTCATTTGTAACCGAAACCTTTAGAATGATAGAATTTCAAATGCTTAAATCTTGTATAAATATACATTTTGAGAAAGGGCCAAAGGGCTGCTTTTTGCCGATTGTAAAGGAGAAAACTCTCTTTATTGAGAATTAATACAAATGCAGACCAGAGATTCTACATTTGTCTATTCTGAGTTATGTGTTCTTCTGTCCTTCCATATTACAACATAATTTCATATACATTTCTTTGATGAATGTTTAAATCACAATTTAGTAAAACATCTACTGCGGTTATATTTCACTTAGCAGTGTGATAACAAACAAATTTTCCTCTGTATTTACTGTTAGCAAATACAATACCTGTATGTTACTTAGATACTATATTTTATACTTCATTGAAGGTTACATCATTTCACTTTCTTCTTATGTTACAAAGTAAGATTCCTCAGTAATTGATGCCTTGCTTTGATTAACAACTTTATGTTTTCTTTCAATTCATTCAATATTTCATATTTAACTCAGATGCGAGAAACAACCTCTGAGCTGTTACAATATTAATTCGATTTAAAGAACTTTTCTCTTATAATTTCGGTGGTAAGAGGTGAACATTGAAACCTTTCTTCATTTCCCGATGCCTGACATTATACTTGAAGCCTTAGTATAAAATCAGGAACAACACTTCCAATGAATGTAATTCTTAAAGACATATAAGAAAAACCATTCCGTGGTTTTCTCCCACTTTGGGTTTCCACGTAAAACACTAGTTTTACTGTGTATGTGTGTGGTTTTTCATTTGTTCATTGTTTATTTACTCTACAAATATTGGATGATAATGCTACATTGATATAACACTTGCATTTTATGGTGAATAAGGATTAAATTTATCTATTACTAATTCACCCCCCCTCTCAGTAATCCAACAATTGGTATCAGAGCAGGTTCCTTCAGGAAACTATTTAACCATTGGAAGGAGATCATGTATTATTCTGAGAATGGAGTACCAATGTTTAATGGTCATAATGGTTTAAAATATGAGATGTGGAGCAAAAGGATGAAAATATGTTTATAGGCACATGGACATTATATTTGGCTATTAGTTGTTACAGGATATGATAGTTCAAAAAGGGAAAAGACTTCAAGCAAGAGGGAATTGAAGAAGAATAACAAAATAACAATGGATTTCATTTGGGAAGGATTACCTAATTCGGTAAGAGAAAAGGTTGGTAAATGTTCATCAGCCAAAGAACTTTGGGATAAGTTACATGACATATATTCTTTACCCATTGCAAATTCATAAAATTCCAAAGAAGATGCAGATATAGATCAAGAAGAATTATGTTCACCATGTCAAACAGATTCAGAAGATGAAGAGTACATAATCACCAGAGGTATGTTGTTTTTCTTTAATTGTGAAAAACATAGACATCTTGAAATAGAATTCCATGAAGGAAATGAGACGAAAAAACTAATTGAAAAGGAAGACAATTATGACGCATAATTGATTAGTGCTTTAGATGAACTAAGAGAAGAAAACAAGTCACTCAAGAAATAATTTATGAAACAAAAGGAAAGTGTTCACATTTTTGAAGAATCCCAACAGGTCATCGAGAACTTAAGAACTCAGCTAGAAGAAGCCATAAATATTGAAGAAAATCTTGAATATCAAAAGTAGTATTTGGAAGCCAAAATAGAAGCACATAAGGAAGACACAAAAATGAGGAGAAGATATTGACAAATCATATTAAGGAAATAACTAACGATCTAACCAGCTTGAGGAAGAGTTTGGTTAAGAAGAGAAAGGACTTGAAGAAGAGATAATCACATTAAAAATTCAGCCTGAAGAAGCGAAAAGAACAAAAGAAGCCATGAAGTCTCAGATAATGAAGAAAGAAGAAGAGGTTGAGAAGCTTGAAAAAGAAGTTGTCACATTGAGAAGTAAAATCGCCAAGCTCAACAAGAATGTTGAAGAGATAGAAACATCCACATCAGTTATAGAGAATGAAGAGAAGCACTCTAGGTTGCTAGAAAAGAAGAATGAAGAAAAGAGAAAGAGTTATGAAGAAGTACTCAAAGGAAGGAATCATGGTCAACCCGAATCTAAGAAAACTATTGAAGATACATCTTCAAGAAGACCATCCATGTTCAAACCACAAAGAAGATTCAATCATGATCATGATCAGTCAAGGAAAAAATTCAGAAGGACTATGCCACAAAGAAGATCATTCACTCCCCGGTATGAAAATTTATTTTATGGTCATTGTTTTTATTGTACTAACTTTGGACATAAGGTTGCGGATTGCAGGGATTATAAAAGAATTTTTCAGGCAAGAAATGCCTATGTGGCCCCATGTAACATTGAATGTTACAAATGTCATAACTATGGACACATAACTAGTGATTGTAGAAGCATGATCGATACTTCCATGAAAGAGAAAAATGATATTAGATGTAAGAAAGTATGGATAAGAAAACACGAAGAATAGGTGAACAAAGACCAGGTCCTAGAGATCGCAAGATTGGAAATAAAATGAGATGAAGAAAATTCTACAGAGAAAAATAAAGATGTCAGATACATAAAGGTTTGGAAAACAATTGGAAGAAAATAAGGACAAGTAAATAAGGAACAGGTTCAAGAGATTGTAATTTCAGGCATTGTAGTGAAAGATGAATCCATAGACAGAAATAATCTCATAGAGATGATGAATCTACCAATGAAGGTGATGATGAATACACATTAGAGCAAGAATTGTTTTGAGCCATCCGACTTAGAGACTCCCAGGTAACATGAATATTAGACATGGGGAGTCTATGCGATAATTGTGACAGACCAAAGAACCATCCTTTGAGTATCTTGCAGAGTTTGAATAGACAGATCCAGAGTAGTCAATTAGCAGAAGTACAATCAATTGTAGTAGTGAACACTTCATGATAGTACAATGATAAATGGGTCAACATTATGGATAGTTTGCAGTAGATTCTTGGACAATATGGACAAAGATGGATTCATAAGAACACTTAATAGGTTTGGATAGATACACGACAGTGGACAAGCGCATGGATTTATAGATTGGTTCAGAGAGTGGTTCAGAGACAAAGGAAAGTTATCATAATGGATGATAATTACATAGGAAATGGATCGAACAATGCTAATGGATTCAAAATTGACAAATATTTTTTGGACACATGCAGTGCATATAACAATTCACATTCAAAATAGAGTAATGTTCATAAACAACAATGACAAAACTTCCTACAAGCTATGGAAAGGAATACCAACAAATGTGAAGCACTTCAGAGTATTTGGAAGAAAATGCTACATCAAAAGAGAAGATGGCAGAATGGGAAAGTTTGACTCTTGTGTGGAAAAATGAGTACTTGTTGGTTACTCAAGTACAAGGAAAGCATACAAGTGTTACAATCTGAGGTAGAACAAAGTTGTGGAAAGCATCAATGTAACAATTGATGAAACAGGTGGACACAAATTAAAGGAAGAAGAAAATTAATCAATGGAACAAATTTACAAAGAAGAAGTAGAAGGGGAAGATGAAGAGGATCAGACAGAAGTAGAAGAGAAAGCTCAACAAGTGCCTCCAAAGACACCTAGAAAATGAGTACATAAGATTAATCCTTTAGATCAGATTATCAGAAACAAAGATGCAGGAGTTGAGACTAGAAGAAGAATCAATTCACCAGAACAAACACACCTAGTGCTCTCATCTACGATTGAACCAAACAGTTTTGAAGAGGCCAACAAGGATGAATTTTGGAATAAGGCCATGGATGAAGAATTGGATCAAATAGAGAAGAATGACACTTGGGAATTGGTTCCAATACCAAAAAATAAGAATGTGATTGACGCAAAGTGGGTATTCAGAAATAAATTGAATGAAGATGGACATGTTACAAGGAACAAATCTATATTGGTATGTAAAGGATATGCACATGTTGAAGGAATCGACTTTGAAGAGACATTTTCCCCAGTTGCCAGAATGGAAGCAATCTGATTGATTTTAGCTTATGCATGCTCCAAGAATATTAAAGTGTATCAAATGGACATGAAATCAACTTTTCTGAATTGGGAACTTGAAGAAGAAGTCTACATCGAACAACCAGAAGGATTTCAGTTGTCAGAGAACGCATATTACATGTGAAAACTCAAGAAGGCCTTGTATGGTCTAAAATAGGATCTTAGAGCATGCTACTCTAGACCAGATAAATATCTACAACAGGCAAGGTTCATAAAAGCAAGTGCAGACAACAACCTCTACATCAAGGTAACTCAAGATAGTATTTTATTAATTGAATTTTATGTTGATGATATTATTTTTGGAAGCAATGATGACATGTTAGGACAGAAATTTGCAAAGGATATGCATAATGAATTAGAAATGTCATTACTCGGAGAACTATCCTTCTTTCTGGGTATTCAAATATGTCAAAGCAACCAAGGGATTTTTATTTCTCAAACTAAGTATATCAGAGAAATGCTAAAGAGGTTCATAATGGAAGATTGCAAACTAGTTACCACTCCTATGCAAACCAATTGCAAGTTGAGAAAAGATGATGATTCAAAGTCTACAGAACAAAGGCAATACAGGTCAATGATTGGTAGCTTACTATATGTGAAAACATCCAAACCATATGTAATGCAGGAAGTTGTACAAGTGGCACGATTTCAAGTAGCACCAAAGGAATCACATGTTGTAGCAGTGAAGATGATTTTCAGATATCTCAAAGGAACAAAAGAGTTTGGATTATGGTATCCAAAAGGAAAGGATTTATCACTTATTTCCTACACAGATGCAGATTGATAAGGTTGCATTGATGACTGATGAAGCATCAGTGGAG